>JAQIWP010000343.1:0-28274 GCA_034695525.1 Euzetes globulus
TGTCCTTGAGTTCAAGGACAAGACCTTGGCAAATTTTGGTCCTAAATCTTGTCCTTGAGTTCAAGGATACTTCCTTGAACTCAAGGACAAGACCTTGACCTCCAGAGTGTCGATCCGAGTGAACTTCTAAACCTTTTCTCTTTGCCATCTTTTGTTTTCAACAAAAACTAAGAGACATGTCCTGGAAATAATTAATGGCTCAAATATTGCTTTACTTTATTCTAGGTCAAGAGCTATCAATCTGTCAAGTTTTTCGAAAAAGGTCTAAAATTATACACTAATTTATTGGTATTTATTCATTTAAAGAGATTAATAATGTATATGAACAAGTATAATTAAATATAATGGAACTTTGAAGCAAAAATATAGAAGATGTTGACAATCGTGAGACCAATTTTCTGTAACCATATTTCAAAAGTACTCTTCTATCGAAGAAGGAATGAAGTGTTTGATTGAGTGCTGCAAAAGGACAACAGGTAACCATTGTATCGGGGTGTAAGCTAGGCATAAAGAGATGGCAAATTGGATGCCCTATGGAAAAAGCTGATGAATAAGCTATTTGATTTGCCTACTTACACTCCCTTTGTGCTGTGATTTGAATTTGCGTCATCAGATTCCAACGTGTCTGTTGTCTATTAGTATGGCTATTAGGTTGTCCATTTGAGACACCAAGATATGCTTCTAGGTCACTTGATATATTCTAGAAGCTAAGAGAATACTACTTTTGTCAGTTTAAGAATTGGTATAATAAGTATAATCCCATGATTTTGATGTTCAGAAATATATCATCTCTGAAGTATAATCTGAATGACTGATTAAAGTAATCGTTAGATCACAAGTAATGCTAATCAGTGTTAGCCTTGTCTTAAAGTAATGTCACGTAACCAACAACTCATATGACTTTCGGTCGAAATCTCATCTATTGATAGCCATAATTGCCACTAATTTTCTATCAGCACAGGAATGACATTTCGAAATAGCTGTCAATGAATGTGAAATTTGCAAAATTGTTACATAAGATAATCTGCGAAAGCAATTGAAATACTTATTACATAAAAGCCTTTCAATTGTTATTTTGAATATTCATATCCACTAATTGACTGATTAAAATATATAATTTTATTAAGAAATAATCTAGCACACCATTCAAGTACTTGAGTGAAACACTTTTGTTAAGTGAAATGAATTTTGAAGAAGGTTTTGATAATTTCCAAATTAAATGTTTGCAAATAATTGGAAGGCTTTGTACCCAAAGTTTGAATGATTTAAAAGATATTAATGGGTTTTGTCTCAAAAATGTCGCAAATAATTAACCTTTGGTTAACTGAATGGAAAACTTTCAAAAAATTCTTTGTATATAAAAAAGTTGAAGATTTGAAATCACGTTTAGGACAGCCGACAGATCGAAGTCAAAGAGTGCTGACAAGTGCTGATTGTCTATCATATCATGAGTTAAATTTAGTTTCGGAAATAAAACGCCTACAACTCCAAGTCTTCTATCAATTTACTAAAATTAGCTATTTCATTCACGTTTTTCATCAAAACAACACTATTATCAATTTAAAACTCAAATATCAGTAATGAAATATCAAATGATCACGTTTATTCAAAGACAATTAATAAATGAAAACCACTACACAATAATAGAAATGGTTGAAATGCACGCCTTTTCACAAATGAATCTAACTATGAAAAAGCCATGAAATTTGAGTCATAATAGCGACTAGTAGACTATCAAGACTATCTCGTTATCGCACAAACACTTTGATGGAAATATTTATAACTATAAATATTTAATTCAAATAAAGTTTAATGAAACTCAAAATAATTGCAATTTCTATGATTATTGAGAAAAAATTATTCATTTATAAAATGTTGAAATTCTTGACAAAATACCCCCTTTAAAAAATTTGGGTTATCCATCTCTGCTTATAAACTACAAGTTATAGAGGATTCTTTTTTAATATTCAGAAATGTACATTTTTCAACCATTATCTTCGACATTTCGTTATTATTTGTTTCGAGGTTTTTGGCCAAAAAACAATGGCTTGTCCTGTCGTTATTAACCGTTCCCTAACGACACCCATCTAGAAATTACCTCAAATAACAACATTTTCTTATATTAGGTTCAACATAATGACCGGTCATTTTAATCAGTAAAGTACTGATAAATTCTTATGCCTAACATTAGGACCGGATCTTCAGATCAAATAAAATACAATTATTTTCAATTAAAAACAGTTTTATTTTAGAAGAATACAAAACAAGGGACTATTTTTGAAATAAAATTGAAATTGACAATTAGGATATTTTTGATTTAACAAATCAATCCAATAATTGAACTTTTTTTGCAATTTTTTTATGTTTGAAAATTTCAAATAACGACATTGAGTTATCCCTATCTCAACTGGTTAAAGCTATTATGTCGTTATTAACCTTTAACAACGACAACCTTTTTCGGCTAACCTCTAATAGCAACATGTCGTAGATAATGGTCAAAAAGGGCAAAAACTTTTAGAACAAGGTAAAATAGTGGGTTTAGGACGGGTGGATAAATTAAAATAACTTAATCTTGATTATCCCTGCTTATAAGCTACAACTTTAACATTAGTGATATAATGTGATTTGCTCATAATAAAACATTCTAGTATTAGAGATGTGTTTGCATAAAATATAACTCATTATGTAAGTTGTTTGAGAACTGGATTAAACCGATATAAAGAAAGATTTTTAAAGGAGTCATCAAAATTTTTTTTAATTATCTCAATATTTATAACTAGAATTAGCTTAATCTGAGTGCTAACAGAAAAGCGATAACACAACAAAATATAGCGTCAATTCTGCACTAATTCTGACATAATTCTGACTCCAAATGACTGACAGTCAGGATATGAAGAATAAAATATTATTTATAAATATAAACAGATTTTTCAAATAAACTTCAAATGTGAAGAAGACTTTTGACAATTTAACCCATTTTTAATGTTTAAAAGTTTACTTTCAATTCGATATCTGATATATTTTGTGCGAGAGAGAGAAAAGTTGCCGAAAATCTCTGCTATATTTCAAACATCAAATTTAAATTTTATGTATTGAATGACATTTAAAACTCATCCTCTGTTTTGCATAACATTTGCCTTACAAGTTCTTAATTCAAGGTTAAACCTAGGCTTCCAATAGAGTACTCTGTTTGACTCTTCACAAAAACAGACCAGAACATATACATATTGGAGTTGTTCAATGCAAATATGAACTTATATACAATTAAATATACCGTTAGTCTCGACGTATAGATCAATGTTTGCTAATCTGAGGGTTTGAATGCATAACCCATTGATAATAATTGTTAATAGCCTTCAAGTGTTTAGCGATATTTGCTGGAAAATACCTTCTGTTTTGGGGGAGGTCTTTGAAATCTGTTTTTCTGATGAAAATCCAATATTTATGTAAATTCAAGGCCAAAATCAGTTCCAACATTCAAAGGCTTTTTCGCACAAAGAATTTCAAGGGTTTTGTTTATTATTATTATTTGATTAAAACTAATGACACTATGAATGCCATTTGAATTATCGTAACGTTTAGTTATCATAGAATTGATTGAATTTGAATAATAAATGATTGAAAACAATTTTGTCAAAAAATGTTTTTAAAATAAGACTCTTTTAACACAAAATAAAATAGTCAATGTATGAATAGCTGTCAGAGTCAGAGACAGAGTCACAGTTTTAAAAGTTATTTTAAAGAGAAATTCGTTTTAAATGAATTAATGGTTAGAATAACTCACAAATACATACTTTTTTTTTAAATGAGTTACGAGTCATTAAAATTTAAAACTTGATATTTTTGAGTCGCAACTTTCTTTTGATATCAGAATAACATAGTTCATAAATTAGGCGGATGATAAACTTTGCACCTTATATTTAGACTGTACACTCTTTCCTAATAGTCTTGCTATCAAATCGAGGAGAAAAATCTCATTTTAATGGTCTCAAAAATAAAGTTCATATTCAAAAAGACTTCACAAACTTTGGTTTAAACTCTAAATGAACTCTTTTTCGATTAAAACTAATATTTGGTTCACTTGTTTTAAATATGAATTTTAACTAGATTAAGGAATTAGTTTATTAAGAGGCCAACATGGACTATTAGGAATATATGTAGAAATGGAAGATTAAGGTTTAAAAAAATTCGGAAAACATCAAAAGTTTTGCGAACGATGGATGTCTGGCTTCAGTTTTTATTGAGGTTATTGACTGGACATTAGAACAGATATTTCGCATATTTTTCAAAAATTTTCGGCCCTATCTTATCGTCATTTTTGTTATTTTCAAAGAAAGAAATGATTAAACTTTTAAATATTACGAATCAAAATTGAATATATTGCTGGGATTTTCTCATACAAATCGCTTTATGACTATTCATTTCTCTTTGACAAGAATATTCGATACGACAAACTCTGAACTTTAAGAACCCAGATTATCATTTATCAATTTACGTCAGAATCATAGTATCTTTTATTGAAATAATACCAAAAAATAATTCCACACTTTATTAGTCCTTTTTTGGCAAAATGTGTGGAAAATTCTTATCAAAGAATTTCATTGACTATTATTTATTTAATTTTGTTTTCCACTTATTTATAGGCTTTTATTTATAAATTGCGAACAGTTTATCGTCTCATAAGTAAACAAAATAATAATAAATAATATTATTAAAATCTATTTACTTATACTTCTATTTGATTTTTGTTTATTTTTACCACAAAAAGAACAAAAGTATGTCAGAAGAGAGACATTCAAAGTGCAAATTCATTGGCTAAAGTGTGCAAGATCCAATTGAAACGTAATTCAATTCAATTCAATTCAATAACTGAATGAGTTAAAAGTGAAAAAGCGGCAATTCTTTAATCCCTTTTGCACTACATTTACACAGAATTTATTCTAAAAGCTAATAGATTATTGAGTGGACTGTTTGTATAACTGAACTAAAAAACGATTGCAATAACTGATAAGAGACGAACAAAAATCATACCACAGTTTGTCCTTCAGTATAGGCGTCAGTCAGTGTCAGCGCCCTTTAATTGTGTGTAAATTCTTGGCTAATGTTTTATTTCCAGAACTTTGGAGTACAAGTTCCAGAATATTTCCAATTCTGAGATTCCCATGATCTCAGACTTATATAACTGAATGTCGAGTCCGGAGTTAATGATAAGTGTCACTCCCATGACATTTATTCACTTGACTACATATTTGGTAAAACATCATCCCCTCTGACATTCCCCCCTTCGCTCCCATTCTTATCGTTTTGGCAGAACATCCAAAAAATTCTTATCTAAAAGCGTCGGTAATTGTTTGCATAATATTAAGTTAAGGCACGTTTGGAGTGGCGTAACGCAAATCCGATCCTTTTTTCTAAGTGTAGTCGAGATTTTCCGGTAAAATACTATTCGAGGCTATACTGTTCTAATTGATTAGGTGGAGCCCAGCCTCTCGTTCACCTCTTGTTATGGCCATCGAATCAGAACCAAAATCTTAGTCTACTTAAGCTTAGAATCTATTTGACTTTGGGAGTCGGCCATTAGCTGAGGGCCGGCCTACGAATGGATTCTAAATTAGTGTAAGTGGCGTAACTGTGCAAACAGTTAGAAGAGCACAGTATATAAAGTATCGAATTGTGTTAATATATCATCACTTTCTACTCGAGTGGCAAATAAAGCAACGATTTTATCGAAATCCGACTTTTTCTTACAGTTTATCAAACGTTTCCAACGTTTTTAGTCTCTATTCTAATAATAATTTCCGATCGAAATATAGTCTACAAAAAAGACAACAATTATGTCGAAACTGGCACTGATTTTGATCACTTGTATTGCCCTGTTTGCGGTCAGTGTATCGGCAACCCCTACTCGTCTGAGATTCGGCAAAATAGGAAATATCATCATCAACGAATTGCTAGAAGGAAACTGTGGCGGTCATGACTCTCTTCAACTATGCAGGGACTGTTGGGAAGCCACCACCATGAATGAAAACGCCTTCACCCTCTGCTGTAAAGACGAGTTCGGTGTCCGAGACTGGTGCAGAAAATACCTCGATTATACATTGGAAAGGAGGCGATAATTGTAACTGGGTAAATAACTAAAGGAATTTAGGGTTGAAATGAGAACAATCCTCTTGAAATCAATACTTAAAGGAATGGCTTTTGTGTGTAAATAAATGTTTGTCAACGAGAAAATTGATATCAAATTGAGAGCAGAATTACATTAATTCTATTCAATAATCATATTTATAAACATTTTCTGTAAATAATTTGTACGAATTTAAGTGCTTTTTTTGATATTATGGAATAGTTGGGGTGAAGTGGGCAATCACAGAGGAATACCTAATCATCAGTCCCTAATCCTAATAGCGCCCAAACAGCTAGAGTTTTGCCGATAAAATCGTTTTTCTTAATCAAACGAATTGAGTGTTCTTTGAGATGTTTGACAATCAGATAATTGAAATTAAAGGCACAGAAATTGTAAATATATTACATTTAATACAACATTTGTTATCATAAGTCATACCATTTAATCAGTAGTTCTCTTCGATTTTATTCTCTAATGAATCGCTATTTTTCTTATATTCACTTTTGATATATGAATCCAAAAGCGATAACAAAAGTAATCCATTTCTATACAAAATTTAGTTAAAAAATATTTATTTATTTCAATAATAAATAAAATACTTTCCTATCGTTTATCAACTTTTAAATCAATTATTAATTTATTGTAAATAAGTTTATTAAAATTTTTTGGTCACTTATTAATGAATTTCTTCAATTCATATCATATCATAATTTTATATTGAATTTTATACTTAAATGTTTTAAAAAACATAAAATTAATTGAAAATAATTAATTAGTTATAAAATGTTTAAATGAAAATAAAATGTAAATACAATTAAAAAAGTTTATAAATAAAGTTTTGAAACAAAAGTTCTTTTTTGGAAATCAAATATAAAAAATAAGTTGAGTTATTGGAAAAGTACATGAATTGAGGACAGAATCACAATTAGGTTAGGATTTGGACAATGGGCTAAAATATAAATAATTTCAAAACAATTATTGCATTTAATTGAAGTGTTAAGCATTTGATTGCAACACAAAAACAAAATAATACGAATTATATTAAAAAAATATATAAATTAAACTTAAAATACGAGTCAATCTTTTGGCAGGAATTCATTTGTTCAGTGCGTAAGTACTATAAACCCCTTGAATACTGGCCTACCCTTAAAGTGCAAATTAGGCGAAAATAGTGAACGAATTCGTTATAAAAAGTGAGTAGTTTTTGGTTTTGAAGAACAAAAGCCCTAATCATTGAAAGACTTGTCCGAAACTGTTTGTATAAATGAAAATAATTTACAAAATACTGAATCAAATGTCAATTAATAGCACTCGAAATGAAGGCAACGCATAATCACATCCAAATACAGACAACTGTCACTTTTGTCACTTCTTAAAAGATGGACGAAATTTCTTCTTTTGTTCGCTGAGATATGTGTCCACGTCTTCACTGATCGGTATATCTAAACATTCAATCTATTGATTTCAGATTCAATTTAATATTAAACACATTTATACCCAAATGTTGTCCAATGAAAGAAAGGGCCAAATAATTAGAGATGTCGTGAACTGTGAATCGGTTTCTCTTGGATTTGACGCCGAATGAGCCCAACAATAGCCTTGTGATCCAATTTAAGACAAAAGGAGTGTCACATTGATTGAAATGAACCGACCCTTTGATGGAAACTCCTTTACGAAAGTCTTTAATATCTTCATCATTGGCCTCATTTGAAGGTATTATCAATTCTTTGATTTTATTCAAATTGGCCTCTTTTTCGTGACATTTGTCCATGTTAACGAACAGAATGGGTTGAGTCACCAAATCAAACATCTCGTCTTTGATTGGGTACATCCAAGCGTCCAAACAGACGGCCAGTTTGAACCGCTGCTCGACACCGGCGGCCATTATGGCAGTGGCGCCGCCCATCGAATGGCCCATAATTATAATCTTTTCCAAGTCTAACATTCCTTCGAACTCTGTTATGTCGAAGAGTGGGTCCAAAATGTTGTTCAGTTCATATCCGGCCTGAAGTGCTTCGATGAGGTCGAGAGCGCGCGAACACTCCCTAACTCTGTGATGGATTTGCTTATTACGAAAGCTATAAATCTTTCTTCCCATTCGACTGATGGGACTGTTCCGGAAGCGGACCCATTCCATAGCAATGTGTGGAACAGATGTTACCGCAGCCAAGGCTTTGGGCGGAATATAGTTGGGGTCATCGATTTCATCGCCAAAATCGGGCTCGTCTTCAAACTGTAGGCCATCCACTTCGCTGAAGAAGTTCGGGTTCGAGTCCTTCATTGAGTACCGGATTTGTTTGGCATAAAATGAGAGACAGGCGGTGTTGTCCCTGTGCTCTATAGCTATACCAATAACACAATCAGTTAATCATATCATAGGTGAAGTGGTAATGAAAGCCATTACCTGCGACTACAAATCCATGGGACGCCATCTCCAAACAGATGGACGAGTATAGTGTCCGACAACCGCCCAATCCGTGTGAAAATATGATCACAGGATAAGAAGTGCCGGCCTTTGGACGCAACGGTTTCGCGTTCGGAATAACTGGAATAAAAATGTTGCCATTCATTCGCTGAATAAATCTTAAGAGCGGTTCCCATTTAAGTCCGGCCACTTCGCAATAGCCTCTGCCATAGTTCTCATGTGGTAACCAATTGGGCCAATACAGCCTCTGCTCCTCAATTGACTTGGTCTGGTTGGCCGCCGGGTAGAACAATCTGACCAAAACGCCGCCCTTTTTGGTGAAACCGGTCATTATATCCCGACATCCGATTATCTTTAGCGGTCCGGTCGGAAGCGGAACATGTTTTCGATCTTCACATTGAAGGGATCGGTTTCTGCGGCTCTTTAACGACATTTTTAGTTATCCTTTCTTATCAGTAAATTCCCAGAAAACAGTTGAATAAAAAACAGAATATTTTTGATAAAAAGGTTTAAAATGAGTAAATAAAACGATTTATCACTGGTTTAGTCTACTCTAAGAATCACATCATTTGGATTCCGACATCAGATACACCTGTAATCGGAAGACAAACATTTAATTGGCGTTAAATTACTGTCTGAGCGAAAGTTCACTCAAAGTTTGTTAACCAGTCTTTCAATCATATGTTAAACAGAAGTCTTTCAGAAGGAAATGCAATCAACAGATGTTTGCGAACTAAAAACAAAACCTGAAAAACAGTTTTTTTTTCTTTTAAAAACAAAACAAAAAGTTTAAAGTCTGAGCCAAAAAACTAAACGAAACTAAAATTAAATGCACTTTTAATTAATCTGATTTTCAGCTCAAACTTATATATTTGTGGCAAAACTTTTAATCAATAATTATTTGGTGACATAACTGTAAAAATATTCAGATTATCAGAAAATAAAGACTTTTTAATCAATTATTTATTCAGGAGTTTTGTGAAACAAAATGATTGACGCTTTGAGTGAATCAACAGATGATTGCATTGAAAACCAGTCAAACGAATCATATTATAATTAGACTTACATTTGAATTAACATTAGTTTTATTCAAACAAATTGTTTGAAACAATTATTAATATATAATAAAAATAAATGTTTACGGAATTCCTACGCATTTAATAACATTTTAATCACTGAAACCAACAAAAACAATAATTAAAGCACATCCAGAGATCACATAAATGTTTTGTTTATGTCTGGTCTGACAAAACTTGTTTCAAAGACCGCACCCTTTCATTGGCTTTACTGTAGCGCCGCATTTGAAATCAATTCTCTTTATTGACCCAGCTCAAAAGTGTCTGTTTGAAAGTGTCAAGTGCATTTAATACTTGTATTCTATAGATTCTCGGCATTTAAATTCATAAAACAGTTTTAAACAAACCGTTAGACCATTTGATTCTTAAGTTTCATTCAATACTAAAATCTGTTTTAAAAACTGATGACAAATATTTTCTTTAACTCTTAAGAAAATTTTGATAAAATTAATCGCTATTGACTTCTGTGGCCTTTCAGTAGTATCTGAACAAACATTTCATTAAATTATGGCTGAACTGGAAATTCTAGTGGATATCCGCCATAAAAAACTAGATTAATATTCAGTCAGACTTACTGTTTGCAAAAACTGATTAATTTGTCGGCCCTTTTGAATGATCCGATAACCGATTGTTTGCCACAAAATCATCAATTCCTCTTTAAACACATTCTTTATATTCTGGTCCAATGGCTTTTGGGACATACATTTCAGATATGATAAGTCAATATAAAACAAATTCAAGGATTCGTGTGAACCTAATTGAAAGCCGATTGAAAGCCTCCTTTCCTTAGCCCAGAAACCGTTTGAAATTGAGTTCAATTGCCACTCGACAGACAACACTTATCTCAATATAATTCAAATGACTTTCATTTCCATAAAACTAAATTAATCTAAAAATTATTTCAATAAACAAATGATTATTCAGTGAAAACCATTTCAATTCAATTATTAAAGCACTCGAAAAGTACTGCTTTTATCAATAAATTCAAATTAAAGTCAATTAAAAGGCCTTTTTTTGAATCCCAACTAAACACACATTTGTTTGAACGTCAAAAATAGAAAATTTTGATAAAAATTAATAAAACCAAAGAATTAATTGAAAAAGAGAAAAAAAATTAATGAGAAAAAACGTGTTGTCAGTGATTAAAAAACATGTCTATTATCTGTTCAAAATTTTTTGTTAATTATTTTCTTTGATAAAAACAATTCTATTTATTGAATAAATTATAAACAAAACGGATTATCAAAAATCAGTTAAAAATAAGGCGATATTTAGGAGAGAAAGACATGTTTTCAGCAAAAAAATGTGAAAATAAAAAATGAGGATCACTTCTTGCCCTCAACCATAATAATATGATAACCGTGTTTGGTCTTTACGGGCGGGTCGGTCACAATCGGAGAAGAGGTGGTCGAGATGGGCAGTGCGAAGGCCGCCTGAATTGCAAATATAAATCATTTAATCTTTGAC
This sequence comes from Euzetes globulus, assembly GCA_034695525.1. NCBI lineage: Eukaryota > Metazoa > Arthropoda > Arachnida > Sarcoptiformes > Euzetidae > Euzetes > Euzetes globulus. Next base: position 11,093 of record JAQIWP010000343.1, read on the forward strand.
TTATTCGGTAAATATTATAAGAATATAGTATAGAGGAAGAGCCCTGAACTAGGATATAGCCAAGATGATAAACCAAATAATTATATGATAAATGAGGGATGAACTGAACAACTCTACATTGGCTAAACTTCCACTGTAAACTATAGTTCTTAAATCGATGAACTAGTTCATTTTGTTAATTAATTTGAGAATATAACCAAATAGATCACCTCTTGAAATGGTCCGACCATTGATCCCCTTGTCATCCAACCCAAATCGCCGCCGTTGCGGGCCTTGTCTTCAGAGTACTGTTGTGCCACTTCATTAAACTTATTGCCGGCTCTTATCTTCTCCAACGCTTCCAAAACCTTTGATTGTTTTTCACACAATATGTGTCGGACCTAAAAGACAATCACATTATCATAAAAATGGTCACAATTTGAGACCAAAATTAAAGCCAACCTTCACAGAAGAAGTGCCGCCTTTCTTCTCCTCTTTGCCTCCTTTTGCTCCATCTTTGCTATCACTCTTGGAATCCTTTTTCGTATCTTTTGTTGCCTTCTTCGGTGGCATTGGAATAGATATCGAGATTTTCTGGACCTTTAAAAAAGATAAACAAAAAATGTATTTCTGCCGTTATTTATGAAAGCAAACAAATTTTTAAAATGCATCTATTTTAAATAATGAAAAGCCTTTGAATATTATTTTTAACTCTTACGCTAATTTATTGCACAATTGTACTTGTTAAAATTAATTCGAATAATTTAATTACAGTGTGGTTACATTAAAACCCAAAATTTAATACAAAGCATAATATAAACTATTTATGTATGAATTGGTTAAAGTTCAACAAAAAATTCAATCATTTCAGAACAAAAAAAAATAGAAATAATTACAGAATAGTCTTAACATTTGTAGAAACAGTCAAAACATGTGATCACCAAAAATAAATGTAAACAAAAGTGGAAACAAAAACAAATTGACAGTAATTTCGGACCAATTTTTATGAGACAATGAACAAAACAAACGAATCGATGAATGAATTATTTAATAAACGGTTGAATGAAATGAAAAGCGATGACAACATCAGCCGAAATGATTTGCGGACAATCATCGAGACGTTGGTCACAATCTACAAGAATCTGTTGACAAACAAAGACAGCGAAAGGCACCGAAAAATCAACACAAATAACAGTAATTTCCAGAACAAAGTTTGGAGACATTCGGCGGCAAAACAACTGCTTCTGAGTTGCGGTTGGAGTCAAACACTCAACGACTCCATTGTATTTGACGACAACGACATCGAAGTCGCACAATGTCTCAAAGCACTGCTCGACAACAGAGACGTCAGACCAGATTCCAAAGATTGGATCAATTCTGATGGACAGTTCGTCAATCCATCGGATGTCAGGAACAATGAATTGAGACAATTGGCAGCAAAAGAGAGATTACAAGAACTCGAAGAATTCGACAAAAATAAAAAGGAGAGGCAACTGATCGCAGAGAACGTCAAGAAAGAGATCGAATCAGACATCAGATTCAGACAAATGAAGAATCAAAAGACAGAAACAAATGAAAATTCAGTCCAAAATGTGATCAATGAATAGATTAGTCATTTGTTGTCAAAAAATATATATATATAATAATAATCAGTATTTGTTTTGATATAAATTTATTTATTAAAAGATTTATATGTTTTTTGGAAAAAAATTAATTTACAGGAATTTTGACTCAAATATTGCAATAAATGATCTATCAATTTATGCTCGTATTTGTAATTGTAAGTAAAACAAAAATAAATAAATGAAATGTAACTCATGGCTTGAATGTTTAGACTAGAGCCTAAATGCGTAGGTCTTTAAAAGCGCTAGGTGCTAAAAGAATAATTGTCATTTGGTCATTAAAAGGTAAAAGTTGAATATCCGGGCATATCTTCTTTGAATCTCTGATAATTGTACAAAAAATCAAAATTATCTATATTATTTTTAATAATTGAACCCTAGATGACAATCGTTTAAAATGATTATTATTAAGATAGTTTCAATTGTCATAAAAAATACATAAAAATCAATATTTAGAGCAAACAAATCAATTTGAGACAATTTTCAACAAACAAATCCATTATTCTTAAACCAAAAGCTATTAAAATAATTACAGAATAAGCGAAACATTTGTAGAAATAGTGAAAAACATATGATCGACAAAATTTGTATTACGAAAGAGATATTAGAGATACAGTAGAATCGTTTTATAGTTACTTTCAACATAAAAGTTTGCTTTCTATAAAAATAATAAAAAATAATAATAATACCATTTATCATCTCTTAGTCATTTTTTAATTTTAAGCAATTCTTTGTATAATTGCTTAATATTTGTGGTACTTTTTGGTCTATTATGACTAGACTCTATTGCATAAAAAAATAAAAATAAACAAATGATTCATACTTTGAGATAATTTGTTGAAACAATTGATTATTCAAAGCTATGAAAGAGTATTAAAGTTATGCGACAAATGTACTGTCATTTCACTGTCGGTATTCTTAAATCGCTATAAACTTGACCTGTTTTGAAATGAGCTTGCTCAAAAATAATTTATAATTTCATTGCTTTATAACCCATTTAATAGTTTGTTGTGATTATTAATAGTTTAGTCGTAATTATAAGAGAATCGATTGAATTGGGATAAGAATGAGTGCAATGAATGAAAGGGAGGCCAAAGCGCGTCAATATCTGTCAGAAGCGGACAAAAGGATGGGTTCATTCAAAGGCATAATCGGAAGCGTTGTCGGCAAGACGTCGGCCACCGAAGAAGCCATAGAGCTCTACATAAAGGCTGGTAATCAGTTCAAAATGGCTCAGAAGTGGGAATCGGCGGCCAATGCCTTCTTTTCTGCCGCTCGACTACAGTCCCGAAGTGGCGAAAAGCATGAGTCGGCGCTTAACTATATCTGTGCCGCCAATTGTTTCCGTAAATTTGACGCAAATCATGCCATCGATTGTATTCTGAAGGCCATCGCATTTTATGAAGATTTGGGCCGATTTAATGTCTGCGCCAAACACCAGACCACTATCGCTGACATATATCAGACACAACTGAAAAACACGGACAAAGCCGTCCAATATTATCAGATGGCGGCCAACAGTTTCAAAGCTGACAATTCGATCGCTTCGGCCAACAAATGTCTGCTAAATGTGGCCAATCACTGGGCTTTTCAGCACAGGTATGAAAATGCTATCCAAATATATGAAGACATTGGCAAACATTGCATCGAATCACCACTTCTTAAGTATTCGGCGAACAATCACTTCATGAGAGCAGCTCTTTGTCACACATGTATTGATCTTCTGAACGGAGAACTGGCTCTCAATCGATATGAAGACATGTTTCCGGCTTTTGGTGATTCCCGTGAGTGTCGACTAATCAAAAATTTGATCTCAAAGTTAGAAGAGGGAGACATCGATGGCTTCAGTGATGCGGTCAAAGCTTATGACAGTGTTTCCCGATTCGACAACTGGTTTGTCGCTATTCTCTTGGAAATCAAAAGGAAATACAATCCCGAAGAGAAGGAACTCGATATGAAGTGATTTGTTTGACACTTGATTACAGACTGAATTTACTGTAATTTATTTAAGTTTAGTCATTTTAATAGTCAGAACTTTATTTTATATACCCTTTTAAAGATGTTATTTAAATAAAATGCAAGTTATTCTCGAAATTAAATAAAACTCACTTTTAATTTTGAACCAATTTTTGATATCATTTTTAATGTCGGATACAATTGAAAAAAATCTAATTTTTATTTTATTCTTTGAATTAAATTCTATTTAAATGAGAAGTGCAGTGGAGGTCAGCATAAGGTTGAGTGCACTTCCAGACTAAACAAGAATCAATTCAATTCAATTGAATCCATCGGAACAGTGAAGAATCAAAAGACAAAGAAATGACAATAAAATATGAATAACGAATAGATTTAATGTCATTTGTTATGAAAACACCCGAAATTCAAATCAAAATATTTGTTTTGTAAAGTAATGAAAGTATTTATTAATACGGTTTTGAAAATTCAAAAGAAAAGATTAAAAACTGAATTTGAAGAATGAATAAAAAGATTATTAATTATACTCTTGTAAATTTGAAAAACTGCAAAAATGCAGCGAATGTTTTGAGAATCTAAGAGCAAATGAATCATTTGATAACTAATTGGAGGAAAACATCAATCGATAGTGATTTCGACGATCTCTTTGCTATTATTCAGAGCATTAGAGCTCTTATTTCCGTTATTAGTATTCTTTTCGGTCATATTTAAGGCAGAATTTTTTAAATTACTTAAGAATAGTTTAAATTGATTGGAATAACTGGTCTCAACCCTGGCTTTCTTGGCGCTGAAGCCAACATCAATAGCCAACACCTTATTGTTGGTTAGATCAGGAGAAAGGTTGGAACTGCATTGAGCGACAGGAGTGACAGCTGGACTTTCCTCCCTGCTCTCAATCAATGGACTGGTAGTAGGAATGGCAGAAAGTGCGGCCAAAGCTGCGTTTGCCGCCTCCGTTGTAATTACTTTGGCGCACAGTTTGGTCCGCTTTGGTTCAATGGGTTCGGCGTCAGTTTCAATGTTGTCTATTACAAGCGAAACAGGACTGGGCTCACCTTCCACACCACCGGATTCTTCACTTTTAGTTGGTGTCAACTTGGAGTAGGTCTTTATCTGTGGCCCTAAATTGGACAGACATTGGCTGACATCGGGATTATTATGAGCGCCGAAAATATCGATCAAATCGTTGTCAGCGCTTTCGACTATTTTACAGCGATTTTTGGCCGAATATTTCGGATTAACTGAATTGTGGACATAATTTGGGATATTTTGTTGACTTTTCGTCCCGTTTTTGGTAACAGTTTTCTGTGAATAAAAATTGGCCGAAGATATGGTCAGGTTTTGAGATGTTTCAAGCGATGGACTCGGATTCGATGAGACAGTCGATGAAACAATCGGCTGATGTGAGACAATGGGCGATGAGTTGACTGACACTAACTTTGTCGGCGCTGCACTGTTTGTGGAAAGGGGACGGACTGATTGAATCGGCTTTTTTGTAACGACTTGTGCGATGACACTGTCTGTGGGAACGACATTCGCAGGTTTGACAAATGGTTTGAATATATATGTCTTATTAAGTGCTGTGTCGACCACTTTAGTGGCACTCAATAGAGTATAATTGGATGAGATCTTCAGAGGAGAGACAACAGTCGTTTGCATTTCTGTGTTCGTTGTCTCTCCTGTTGATTGTGTCGGATCAGTGACTCCTTTCGAAAGGTTTGGCACTTTTCGTGTCAGAACGTCTTCCGATTGATTTGTTTGAACTGAAAATTAAATTAAAACGATTTTCATTTAATTTGAATCAATCGGCAAATCATTTGAATACAAACCGGTCGAAGAAGTGGCAGAAGAAAAAGTGGCAGAAGCTTTTGGCTGACAATTGTTTGCATGGGTATAGTTCTTTCTTGGAAATGATTTCTTAGCTTTGGTTTTCAGAGAACACAACATTTCGATTGAGCCCTTTGTCCATCGATTTGGATCAACAGTTGACTCTTTGCTCGAAGTTCGGGGTCTTTTGAGATTTAGTTCCCTATTGATGTTAAAAGCGGGTAAAACCAGACTCTCAGCGATGGCTGTCCGGGACTGACACAACTGTTTTCTAGTCTCTGTTACCGAGAAGTCATTACTCTCGAGGAGTGCATACAATACACAGGTTTGCAGGTCTTTCTCCGAAATGTCAGATTCAGACAACTCTTGGGCTAAACTCCTGACCTCTTCAAACCGGGCGGACATAAGGTCAAAATCATCGGAAACACTGACAGAAGTCTCTTCATTAGGTGTGAAAGTCATGATTTGGTCTGTCATCTCATCAACCGATTGATTGTGTGTGGAAGTGGTGGCAACACTTGGTTCTAACCCTTCATCACTTTGCTCAGGAGGTACTTGGCCGCATTTGACACAAGCACACCTTCTTAGGGAACAGTTATCTCTATGGCTCTTTCCATCATAGAATCTGAAGCCATGATTAAGACAATAATCACAATATTTCATACTTGATATCAATGATCAGGGAATTGAAGGCAAAACAACTTTAATTTTGTTCAAACACTCAAAACAAAAACAAAAACATAAATCTCTATTAACTTTTGCTGTCGAAGCAAACCCTCATTGAATAACAAAGACTCACTTTACCAATAACGACTGTGTCACCAAGATCACTCCATAGTAAACTTGTTTAATTGAAAAATTTAAACATTAATTGAAAGCGATTTAAATATTCACAAAAAATGCATTGTTTTTATTTATTTCCGGACTTATATTACTTTTTTAGGGACCGATCAATAAATTCCTATTGAAATAACTGCTGATTGGGAACCATAGAATTGTTTGAACAAAAAATTCTGCAAGACAAATAAAATTAGCAAGTCATTTATCTAGTTTCCAATATGGCAGGTACAGATGTTATTGAAGGACTGAAATAACTCGCTATTCAACAACAACAAAAATTAACACAAAACTTGAGTCAATAAACTTGATTTTTTTAAGAGCTGCAGTAAGTAAGGTAACCCTGGGTTTTCGATAATTAAAATACTTATAAAAGCAAAGAGGCATAAAATGTAGGCCCTGTCCATCTCATTACCTACAAATATTAGAGTGAATGGAGGGCCAACGAACGGTCATTTGACAATTGACGAGAAAAGCCATAAATCTTTGATAATCCGCTAAATTTCTGCATTTTATTGCATTTTTATTTACATTTGCCTTAAATTCTACAAAAAATAACTAATGCTTTTCAACGCAATTTTATCTTGAATACCATAATAAGAGAGCCCAAATCTTAGATAAGATGAAACTCTAGTATTCAGGTTCTTATTAAAGGTTCTTGATCAGCACTATTAGAGTAAAATCGAGAAAAAGCAAAATCAGATAAATATTATTTTCAAGTTTTCATTTGGCATTGAATTTATGAATGAAATCATCGCTGAATTCATTGAAAAGCTTTTGATTAAATATTTTTCCCGTATTCTATTTGCAGCAGATTTTAAATAAATAAACTGCTCATATATTTTGCCGTTTCCTCTAAATTCTCCCTTCTCTTAATTTACAAAAAAACGGTTGTTATGATAACCAACAGATCAATAATAGCTATTGAAAAGAAGTACGAAAATACGTGAATTGTTATTTAGAATTGACAAAAAATAATTAGATTGAGTATAGATTTACTCAGGGCAACAATTAGAGCCTAAACCCTAATTAAAAAATTACGAAATCATCAGCAAAAAAAATTCAAAAGACTTTATTTTTAGACAAAAGTAACACAAAGAGTAAACAGAAGAGTCCAACAATTATCTGAACAAAAGCCATGTATTTCTCAAATTAATCAATGCCTTCAATTCTGTCTTTACATCATTTATTAAAAGAAAAAATTGCAATCATTTTTTACTTCTATTCAAATGAAGATTAGTTTCACTCAATAAAAGTCTTTCATTTCGACCGTTTTCTCGGAATTCAGACTCGAAAACAAATTATAAATTCTGAGTTAATTTGTTTTTATCGCATTTTGAGGCCATTCCGATGCTTCCAATAATTGTGTCGTTAAACTGTTATTAAGTCTAATAAAAAACACTCCAATTTATGAGCCATTAAACCAGTAAATAACTAAATAATCCAATGAGAGGACAGCCATAAGAATGAAAATGGCAAACAATGATTGAAAAATTTGAATAAACTTGATATATATTAGAATTTTATTTCATTGATTGAGAAAAAATAATAGAAAACCTGATTTACAAATATATTTATACAGATATTGTCGAAAGAAATCACATTAGAATTTGTGTGAAATACCGGTATTTTTCATATCAATTGCTTTCTTAAATATTTGAGGCATTTCTCAGAATAATTGAGAAACGATTCGTTAGAAAAGCGTACGAAAAGAGAAATTATTTTTACAAAAAAAAGTCGTCACAAAATCCAAATAATGTTTTTGTCGTCTATTTTAGAAATGAGTAAAAAGTTTTGCGAAAAAGCTATCTCTTGTCCAGGAATTCATGGGTCCGGAGCCAAGTCTTCCTTTTTGAGAGGTATTCCGCAGTCAATGTATGAGAGTTTGTCGGCTCTACTGACCAGAAGATTAAGCGCTTCTTTGGTCACTTTGTGTCCGTGTCTTAGGATCAGTGATATCAAGTGAGTCATTGGGTTCTTCGATTGGAGAGCCTGTACGTCAATGTCCGAGAGATCATAACAGCAGTAGAGCTCAATGTGAGTCAAGTGTTTGGCATTTGATAGGGTGAAGGCACAGGCGTCTGAAGGAATGTTACGACCGGACAATGGCCTCAAACGCATGTGAGTCACGTTAGAAAAGGGTGTCTTCAGTGTGCGGTCCCGAAGACTGGAAGGCATATTAGGTCTGATATAAGCCAATATTGTGAACCATTGAGCAGAGAATCGCAACAAATTGGGGCAAAGTTTTGCACATGTCGTCAAATCAATGACAGCGAAGTGCTCCAGACTAAGGGCTGTCAGCTGTTTGCCCTTACTCTCAAGGATTGGCAAAACATCCGATCCCCATTGGATTGGCGAAGAAGGACTGTTTCGCAGTTCCAGTTCCCGAATATCATTCAAACGACTGATGGCCGACAATTGCATTCCGGTTTGCAGTTCAAGACTTAAACTCTTGAGTTGCGGACAGAATGAAACCATTCGTTCGACGGCGTCGTAACTCATTGGTTGAATGATTGTCAGACTTGTAATCGAAGACAGCGTTTGTTTGGCTTTTGAGGCAATTTCTGAAACACTCCTGAAATTGGAATTCAGCGAAATGTCAATCAAATCGATCAACTGTTCAAATGGTCCGCATCTCAATGTCTTAGTATTGCAAAAGATGGCCAACATCTTCATCAAAGCTCTGCATTTGAAACTGGAGGGCAAAAGGAGTTCCCTTATGTGCGGAACGGACTCACATGCCTTAAGCCGTTCTTCGATTCGGTCAATGTTGCGATCAGTAATACACGGAAGACATATCTCCAGACGTTTCAATCGGACACAAGCTCTGAGAAGAGCCAAAAGATCCTCTTCGGTGGCGATCTGTTGCATACGAAGACTAACCAATTGGTTAAGTCTGGTCTCAAAGATCTTCTTTAGTGGACCTCTAATGACTCTGTTGTTGAAAATCCATTCGCTTCCACCGATTGATAACGACTCGAAACAGTGGCTATTCTGTGCGATTGTCTCCATTATCTGCATTATGTCGGATGTGGTGAATGTATTTGTTTGGCACAAACGCCACAAATCCAAAGACCGGAGTCCTCCGCAGATAAGACTTCGGATCAGTTGCTGGGAAACGACAACTTTCTCTTCAGTCAAATAATCGATAATCGACTGCCGTAAATGAATATTAAGGCCATTCAACTGATCCAATGGGCTCTCAGTTGTGTGTGTCCTCCGTCTGGTGAGTAATCCGTTAAAATTGGTCACAAACTGACGAATGGATTTGGTTTGCAATGAATTCATTGCATTTAAATGACTTTTATTTAACATTATTTTCAGACAATTTTCGGAAACGAAAAATAAAACTATTTTTAGCCAAAAACAGAGGAAAAGTCTTCGAGACTGCTATGCATTGAATGCATTCGCAGTTCAGACCTAAAAAAGTTTAATTCCTGCGAAGAATGAATATCTGAAAATGTCTTCAGATATCTATCCATTCATTTGATTCAATACTATTTTCAGTTGTGTTTTGAGTTGTTTTCAGTTTTATAGCGCTCTAAACAAAAAAAAGGCTATACTCTGAGCGAAGGACCGCCCACTTCACTGACAGAGACTCTACTTTTCCGGACCATTACGCGTTTGGCTGCACATTGAAACCATGCTCATTCAAACCCTAGTTCACCCTAGGCTAGTCTTCACAACAATTCAACAAGAGAATTTCAAACACAAAGACCATAAACTCTTCATAAACAGATAATTACAGTCATTGTTACAAAAATTTACAAGTTTAATTGATAATCTCCTAAAAATGACTATGCTTAAACCTCCTGATACATTATTCAAAAATAAGGTCGAGAAAGTACACTCATCAAATTGCTATTTCCAAAAGAGATTAACAAAGTTTAAGAAAGTTTAATTGTGAATAATTGTGCACGAAAAGGCCTCGGACTATATATCTGGTGCAATTATAAACCAGTGTAATGGAATTCTAATTGAGTTATCCCATAAAAGTAGTCTCAGTTGCATAACATAATAGAGCACAGCCAGAGCACTGCCAGAGCAGAGAGCAGTTCATGAGGTGCTCACGTGAATCCAACAGCTTTGCAAATATTATGCAGTAAATGTATAGGTTGTTTACCACAGGGCTCCACAACTCCAACTTTTTTAAGCGATTTTTATGAATCCAAATCCAGAACTAACTCGAAAGGGATTCGACCAATCAGTTGACTACCCTTTACTACTTATGAAAGAGTTCCCAATACGTAATCTCGATTAAAGTACACGAGATATGGAGCTTTGCGACCTTTGCGACCTTGAGGAATATCTATGTGACGTCACGGGCACAGCACACTCCGAGCCCATATGTTGTGTTACTATGCGGACAAACGGAGCTCACTGTTCGCTATGTTATGCGCCCCATTGCAAACGGAGATCTGTAGCCTAGATTACTTTTTTTCCTTCTCTCTCGCCTTTTCTTCAAAGATAATAAGTTTGCGATAATTAAAAACCCAATTAAAACGCAATTTTTTATTTACAATTAAATCTATTAGTCGTTTGCCATATAATTAATGATTCAAATAATTGTTTTGAATAAAACTTTTTCTTTTAATTTTGTTCTTATTTTGCAATAACCATATCAGATATTACCCAAGAAATAAATATTTGCCAAGAAAAAAAATTGGCTGAATGTAAATATTTCAAAAGCAAGTCAGATATCAGAGCATTTAGATTGTTATCTAAAGCATTCATTTCCGCTTTATATAAATTGAATCAAGCAAACACAACCAAAACTTTAACGCATAATATTATTTCTTTGGGGGAAAACATTGTGGTCTAAAAAGTGACACAAAAAACTGGTTTCGCTATTATTGTAATACTTTTTTTTGTACAAAAATAGACCAGAATTACGATTTGACTACAATTTATAACTATTAGAAAATTACATTCAAAGCTTCGAATAAAACTTTGGAACACTTTTTCAAAAATTTTCTTTTACTTAAGAATGTTTTAAAGAGACTTTTGTTTTGTTTCAAATGTTTGCATTGAAATTCATTGAAATAATTTTTATCTGTGAATGTTTTAGATGCAAATATTTATAAACTTTTCCCATGGCTTTTGGGAAACGTTCAACAAAAACAGTTTTAAAAAGCGACATAAAAGTACCAGATTTTAATAATTCAATCAAAATTGAAAAGTCATTCCTAAAAGTATTCTCAAATATTTATGAAATCCAATAAAACTGTTTTTAGAAATTCAATACAATTTTATTCAATAAATCATTTTTTACCGGAAATCAGAAATGAATGTCTAATCAAAAAGTGTCGAAACTGTTAGACATTGAAAGCGATTAGATTTGAAGAAAACCTTGTGTTTTGCAAACAGAATGTTATCTTGTAATTAATAAATTCACGTAAACATATTCTTATCCACATTCAAAACTATTTTCATTTGCAAGGGTATACTTTAAGAAATTAAGCAATTCTTTGCTTAAAGTCGCTCAAAGTTAGTAACAAAGTAATTTTCAAAACGTTGCTAGTTAATAAGCACATTTGCTCAAATGATTCAATGAAATATCAAAGTATCAAGGGATAGGAGACTAAGAACTAGAAATCTAATTGAATTGTGCCATAAAGCAAGTAAATAAGTCAATCAATATATTGTCAGTTCTTAGCAAACTTAGGAATACACTGAATGTCAACAATAGATTGATTCAATAGAAACCATATAAGTTTGCTAATCAATGGAAGAGTCGTCCAGTCATTCAAACTAATTCTTTATTTGAGTCAATATTATCGACTCTTGAATTGTAGTTAATTTCGAAATTGCAATTTGACACTAAATGTCTCACGTATTCATAAACATTTCTTAATAAACGTTTCTATTTTTGCTCGACTCAAAGTCCGTTATCGCAAAGTAATTTTTATGATAAGTCTGATTCGAATGAATTAATTTTAATCATGGCATAAATCTTTCACAGTAATAGTATGAAATGCAGCCGAGTCAATTGAAATATAGCTATTCTGAGCGATTAATTAGTCAACTACTCAATGTCTGCATAAAATTAATGGTAAATAACGTAATCAGATTTGAGATGAATCGACGCTAACTCGATGTTCACAGTTAAGTTACAAATATTTAGCGCTCCGATAGGCCTGACTGTCTGGTGCTCAGCATTAATCACAAGTACTTTCCGCCCAAATGTTTAATTTAATATCCAGGCAAATAATTATCGACACGTCTTTGTGTCGATTCATTTCTTATTTAGAATAATTGCCTAATATATTATATTACACCCCATTGTTCTAATTCTTGAATATTTGAATGACCAAGCTCTATAATAGACCAATCTATTAGCTTTAACACATTTGCATAAATTATTACTTTTTTATACAGAAGATTTAATGTAACATAATTTTAAAATTGTCTTTGTGCATAAAAAAGTAATTTAATGAAAGTTTTGAATTAAATTGAAAATTAACATAAGATTTGTGAACTGGAGGTCATTACACCTTTGACTATATTGTTTTCATTCTAGTCATCTGTTCTTAAAATTTGTTAATAAAATCTATTTATAGATACAATTACTGCTAGTTTTGAAAATATTATTCAATCATTCAATAAATGCCTTTTAAGCCTAATTCCTGAATAATGAATAACGAAAGCAATTTTGATTCAAAACAAAACATATTTCCACACATTTCTAATCATAACAAAAGATAGTCTTTCTCAATATCAACTATCAATATTTTTGAATTTGCAACTTGCAAAAGTATGTCAGTGCAAATATCAAGTCTTAAATAACAAAATATTTTCCCTTCAATTAAACAAATAACAGAATCAAATGTTTGTTTACATTTCTATTTTACAGTAAATTTTCAAATGAGTGAATGAATGAAACAAAAATAATTGGAGACTAAACGGCGACAAAATATTGAACAAAAATGACATATCTGTTAATAAAATCTAATCTCAAAACAAAACTATTATCTAAACTTTAATGAAAATTCGTTGCAAACCAATGAACAAAATTTTTTAATAATCGACTGATGAAAAAATATAATTAAAATTCAAATCTATCGGAAAATTCCCATCCAGGTGAGTCATCATCAAAAGCAAAATTCAAGTTTGACAAGATCTAAATTATCAGTCAACCAAAAGGCAATGTATTCTCGATTATATAATGTGTAGGGAATTGTGGCTCTCCTTGAATCCGATTCACAACACATTTTCCCAAAAACATGTTTAAAGCGAAAGAAATACTTTTGGCTTTGAAAACAACATTTTCAGTCACGTATCCTAATAACAAATATGGAAAATATCAAGTGAAAAAAATTAAAACTTTTCAACTAGAACTTTTTTTCTGAAGCCTTGGTTAGTTGAAGCAAAAAAAATGAAATTTATCCTTTAAATAATAGTTTTGTTTACGAATCGGACTCATTTTATTATTCAAATTGAAAGGAAATTGAATTCTATGAAAAAAAAGCTATAAAAGTGTTTAAAGTTTTGATAATTAACAACTTGAACAATTTTCATTCAAATGACATCTCAAGGCTTTGAATGCAATTTTCTTAAGTAAACAAATTTTGTATTCATGTAGAAAAACATCGCATATTTTTGGCTTCTATAGCCTGGAACCTATGCTTCATGTTCTGAACATATGAAGAGTTTTTCCATTAAAAAAGTTATCGACATGAAGAGCAAAACCATTGAGAAATCAGTTCAGAACCACTTCTGATAAGTAAATGTAAATAAAGTTTAATAATTAAAGACTAATAAAATAAACGCAATTATAAAAGTGAAGTCAAACTGAAGGACTGTGTTGGGTAGTCTACTGTAGCAAATGGTGGGTGGGTTCGCAAAATCCCAATTCAATAGTTGCTATTAAATCAGTGAAACACTATGCAAATATAGGATAGGTAGAATAGGCTAGGATATGATAGGTTATACAGTCTATCCTTGGTTTAAGAGAACCGTATTTAAGAGAGACTTCGTTTTAAAAACAGTTTTACCCCACCCAACAGCTCAAATCTATGTTAAGTGAACGTATTTAAGCCAACCCCACATTTAAGAGAATGATTTAGGCGGCGGAGGATAGACTGTATTAGGCTAGGCTAGGCTAGGCTAGGATACGTTGTTTTTAATTTCCATTTTATTTACTAGTACTAATACTGATTTCAATTTTCAAACAATTTCTTTTGTAATTTTGGATCTTCAAAAACTTAAGATTAAGAGACTATTATTTGATATTTTGATACCCAAATGGTGTATGAATTTAGGGTATAATCTAAATGATAGTTTATCAAGCACAATTTATAGAGCATTCAATTGCCAAATAAATTCATTGTTTTTTACTTAGATAAATAACTGATTAGAACTGGAGTCTATAAAAATTTAAACAAGTAAAGCACTTGGAAAGTGCGATAAAAATGTTTACAACAATTATATCACTATTTATCTAAGCATCGATATATCTTATCAGTCAAATTATAAAAATGCTTTGTATTAGAAAATATAAGTTTAACCAAAATTATTAAATATATTACAACTTTAAATTGTATCAATCAATGAATTCAAATGAATTTTTAAAAATTATCGATTATATTTTCATAAAAAATGGTGATATTTTAAAGCAAGGAATTTTTGGTTCGATAAATAGATCAATTTGGTTTTAAAAAGTAAAATATTCTGGCAAATTTTATCACTAAAAATAGCATGTGATAAAAGTGTGTCTTTTCTTCAAGCCTTGAAAAAATACTTTGCTTTGAAATCATATTTTAGATATTTTGTGACTTAAAAGCAAAAAATAAAAATCAAGGAATCACTCACTAAAAACGTGAACAACTGTTGGCAATCCTTTCAGACATTGAGATTTGAACCTAATTTTGACTAATCAGATAGAAAAAGACTAACATAGACATTGTATTTCGACATTCAACTAATTTATTCTGACATCAAATTTTTAAATTAAATTTCTCGATTTAAAGTTATATTATGAAAATGATAAGAAAGGCAATTGAACTCAATTTCCGATTAAGTAATAGACAGTAATTTGAATGACAGATAAATAGACGGTAACTGAGACTTTGCAGACTTTATATGAGTGTCAGCCAAATACCGGTATGACTTAAAAATAACTTTAAACAAAACCAATAACTTATTGGCAATAAGCTAAATTTTAAATCAAATTCTGCTCTAACGCCAAGGGTTTACCCAAGCTCATTGACTTCATGTAAGCAGAGTGATTTTCACTCATTTTTGAGAATATCAAGGGAATAATATACAACACTATTCCTTTAGGTTTGAATTTAAAATACTTAAAAATTCGGTTAAATCCAGTTTTCCGATAAATAATCCAAAGACAAAACAAGGAAAGGGCTTCGAAAATTTTCCAAGGAGCTTGGAAACTAACTCTTTTCTCTTAGGAAATTCTATATAACACTGACTTTCCTTAAAGATAATATTAAAATAACGATTTGCATGCAAACAATCGACTATAAAATCAAATGTGTGTACGTTTGGAAAACTTGTGAAAATCCATTTAATTTTGCAGTTAATTGACCTCAAATCCAAACCAATAGAAGATATTTGAAAGTAACTATTTTTGATAATTGAGCTCAACTTTAATGAACTCAAGAGTGAAAAAAAAATTAAAGACAGAGCACAGCCTTCGAATAATAAATGAAATGTTTAACTCTTTCAGACAATCATTTGTATGAAAGCTATTCGCCGATAGATTAGAGTCACAAACATATCATTAAATGATTTCATTTTCAAGACTCCGATCATTAATTTGAAAATGAAATGCTCTGCGAATGAGTTTTAGGAGTGAAAGAACAGGACATAAGTTGAACATATTTATTAATGACACGAATTTAACCAGAGTAATTGCTTTGAAAATTGCACTCTTTCAATGCCTAACCCAGAAAAATTGATGCATTACCAAAAAGATCCAAAACTAATTATTGATTTACCCTTGGTTCTATGCAAAATACTCAAAACATGAAACATGATTTAAACATGATACCAAAGTTAATTAAATAATTATGCTAATTGCTCATGATTATTTAAAATTAAAGAATTATAGTTACATTAATACTATTCATTATTCAATTGAACTTGATGAAAATTTTTGAGAGGAACACGAGCGACATCTTATAATTGAGAATGGTATTAAATTTAGTAAAATTGCAAGTTTCCGCTCAAATACTGGTTTTGCTAAAATGGGATGGATGACCCTCCCTTCCACATTGATGAAAGTAAAACTAAATTTAAAATAAATTGACCATCACAAATTTTGTGAAAGAATTTATATTGACTTTCTATTTACTTTATTCTCGAACAATTTTAAAATTAAAGACTATATTAATTTTTAAAGCAACTTATTCACATAAATAGGAGTGAATATGGTTGACCAGTGTCATTTATTATCAAATTTAATAAGTAAAGCAAACTTAATTTGGTCTATTTCCATTTTTAACTCCATTTCTATTTCCTTAGTCCTTATATAAAATCAAAATCTATTTGCAAAAAGATTTAAAACACGAATGATTTTGGGGTCAGACCTGACATTTGTCAGACAAAATAAAAATTTGAAAAATAAGTCTTTTAATTATTACAAAAAATTAAATTATTTATAAATAAATTTGTACCAAAAATCAATTGAAAAACTCATTAATTAACTAATCGATCGATAAAATGATTGCATTTAATATATATGTTCGACATCTCATTTCAAAACAGTTTTTCATCGATTCATAACTAATGGATCGCGAAATCAAACAAAATTTTGATCCTTTTTCAGAAAAATGTTTTAAATTATTTGAATGACAGCACAAACAGAAAGAAAATTGAATTCATTTAACTTTTTTTTACTACAAATGATTTATTAAATTAAATTTTTTCATCCCTTTTTCGCGGAGGGGAGAGAGAGAGAGAGAGAGAGAGAGAGAGAGAGAGAG
>JAQIWP010000344.1:0-28269 GCA_034695525.1 Euzetes globulus
AAGTTGATGAATATGCATCGGTCCGGAGCTTCGGCTTCCGTTCAGTCTATGTCAGCACCCGTTCACTATTTGTCTGCATTTTTATGTCCATTGTTTTCATACCATTTATTTATTAAAAACAAATGTTTGCAAAAATTCAAAAACTTAATTATTCTTTAAAACATTTGGATACCCTGCTCTATTCTCAATATACTTGGATGAGAAAATGTTTATAAGAGTTAAAATAGTTTCAATATCAAGATTTTATTTAAAGCTGACGTTTATTTCTGTTTAAATAAAATAAATACACGAATAGAATCTAAAAGTTGGGAAACAACCAAAAGGTTATCTTTATTTTAATCGTTATAAATAGATAATCAAGAAGTTCGAAGTTTTTTATTTTAAATATTTCTAGTTTTCTAAGGAGAAATTGTCAGTTATTTTTCAAATAGACTTTATCTAATCATTTGAATGAACTGTCGACTCATCCAAAGTCTGGATTACAGAATTGGACTCAATTGGACTCAATTGGACTCAATATTACAGAATTTAACAAATCATTAGTAAGTCATGACTCGAGTAAATTTTGGTTTTATCGTTCAAAATGGAGTTAAGTTTTATCGACTAGGTGAATGATCTTCGATCATCCTTGCAATAAGTGATCAATAACATCTTATTCTCAGTTAATTAATTAATTTTGAACTAGGTATCTAAAAAAAATGAAATAAGAATGTTATGCAAGTTTACTGATAAAATAATGAATAGACTTTGATTGGTTACACAACAATTAGGGACTTAACATTTGGACATTGAACTTGTACCCGAACACATGTCTTGCAATCAGCCGGCAATAGAATAATCTAAACTATTGTTCAAACGATGGTTAAATTTGCCACTCATTCATTATCTTATCTAGATGACTATTTATATATATCCATTTTTTTATTCAGAAGCAAAAGTTTTCAACTGAAACGTTGATTAAACTCTTTCTTAAAAGTCATTCAATTCTTCAGGCAATAAATCTACCTTGTTCGAGTGACCTTCTCAAGCTGATCAAGTGAAATACTGGAATAAACTTGCAATTGTCAACGTCATTGTTGTCTGACTTTCAGATCAAATGTCAGTCATCTGTTGTTTACAGTTTTCGTCTATCATGTGATCGCACTTTAAATCAATTAAAATCAATTAAAATTAATCATTGAATTAAATCTGGAATAAGTTTAGTATAAACTGACTTCAAATAAGCTTTTAATCACATGTGATGTGAATCTGAAATATCAGATTCAAAGTTAATATTAACGAAAACTCATTAATCGATTCACTGATTCAACACTTTTTCCTCATTTTGAGGAAACATTTTAAGTAATTTATTTTTTCGTCATTTTTATCATTTGTCGGACTTTCAAAATGTAAGTCATATTTGAAGTTATATTCAATTGAATTTGATTCTAGTATTTGTTTAAATCGCAAAAAGTTGTCAAAATGCAAAGTCAATTGACACAAACCATTGTCTCCGCAAATATTACTCCTGAAGTTGACATAAATCCGTCAAAATATTCTTCAGACTCTGATTCTGATGTTTGCCCTCTGAAGAGACGGTCGTCATTCGGTTCGGTCGATAGATCAGAAGTGATGGCATCAGTGAAGTCACATAAGAGGAATGCATCGCTTCGGCAGCGGTTGGAAAGCGCAGAACAAATGGTCCACGACTTCGTTGTCGGCGCCGAAGAGATTGCCGGTCAGGCAGTCCTTAAAGCTTGGAATGTCTGTCACTTTAACGCTCTGCCAAAATGGCTTCAGGACAACGACTTCCTGCACAAGGGACACAGACCTCCGCTCCCCTCCTTCTGGCTCTGCTTCAAGTCGATCTTTCGCTTACACACCGAAACGGGAAACATATGGACTCATGGTTTGGGAGCACTGGTCTTCATCTACCTATTTGTCTATTGGTTGGTCACATTCAGAGATCACCAGAAGTTTGTCGATAGAATAATGGTTAGCATCTACTTCACGGGTGCCATCACCTGCCTGTCCTTCTCGACACTGTTCCACACCTGTAGTTGTCATTCGCGCCAAGTGTCGAAACTGTGCTCCAAACTGGACTACTGCGGGATTTCCATTCAGATAATCGGTTCGATGATTCCGGCCCTCTATTATGGCTTTTACTACAACAGCATTGCATATTTGACGTACATAACCCTGGGAGTGGTCTTATGCGCCCTTTCCATCTTCATATCCTTATGGGACAAATTCGGTGAGCCAAAGTTCCGACCCCTGAGGATGGCCGTCTTCACAGCCTTCGGTTTGTCCAATATCATACCTGGCATTCATTGGTTCTTCGTATTGGAGACCCATCTGTTCGGTTACTTCGGGCTGTTCATAGCCCAGGGTATGCTCTACTGTATAGGCGCTCTCCTATATGTCATCCGAATCCCGGAGAGATTTTTTCCCGGAAAGTGTGACTATTGGTTCCAATCGCACCAATTATTCCACATTCTTGTGGTGTTGGCAGCCATTGTCCATTTGAATGGTATCAGCGGTATAGCAGAGGCCAGACTTGCCGTTCTTGACTTAGCTTAGAGTCTGTTCCATAAGACAAACAAATGATTTAATTAGTCTTTCGTTTTAAACCTATTTATTTATTTGTGAACTGAGAGCACAACTGAAACACACAAATGAGTAACAAATGGCTTAATTGTATTTAAAACTTGAATTTCAGCTTAAAATATGATTTGAAAATCAGTGCCTTATATCGAGTCTTAAGATTTGATATAAAAATTTTGAGTAAATTTCAAAGATTATGAGCACAAAATTTGTCAAACGTTTAGTGTAAGAACCAATTATTCGATAGGCTTTCCTAAAGCATGATATTTGGTATATAATTATCGATAAAATTGCCACAAATTTATTACTTTTATTAGATATCGAGTAATATATTTGTGAAGATTTTGATTATCATTATTATTATTATTATTATTAATTTATTTTTATTTCGCGTTTAATATTTAAAGATTATATTCAGTAGATTTGTAATATGTTTTAGACATTTATTTTAATATATCAAAGATATAGTCGAATAAAAGTACAGTTTTCGTCAACTTTTTGTGTGCGTTTTGGTTGAAATCAATTATTTAATGTAAACAACAAATGTTTAATTGGAAATGCATTTATCTGTTCTGGTCTATTCCTTGTCCATTAGCCCTTGTCCATGTTTAGCTTTCCCTCAATAGACTATCAGATAATTTCTGTAAGTTTTAAAAAAAAGTACTTTAGCTTGGAATAAAATTTTGAAAATTGTAGTTTAATTCTTAAAGTTACAAGTCTGAAAATTATTCAAAAAGATACATTCAATTTAAAGTGGTTTGTATGTAGAGTTAGAATTATTTCATAGAGTATTTAAGACTACAATCGAAATGAAACTCTCATTCTGTTAACAATGGACCTTGATCAACCAGTTTTTTCACATTATTTCAAATCATTTCAAAATCAATTTTCTCGTCTGACGGTTACCATCTTTTTTGTACTCAATTATGGACCCAAACCCAAGTCATGTGAGCCCTTCGCCGAGCATTCCGTCCAGTTCTTCGACGGGTGAAACAAACGGCAATCGATCAGAGACGGCAAACAAAGAGCGGATCTGTTCACGCCGTCTACGGAAACAACGAAAGCATCGCTCAAAGAACTATGAATATGAAGACGAGTGTCTCATCTCAGAACCCAATGACAGTCGAAGGAGCGAACCATTATCCATTTCCGATGATGAGAGCGATGTCGAGGACAGTGATGTCAAAATAAGTTATGGTGTGATGGTGTCGATCACCACAAACATCACTATCGGAGTGATTGTTGGGCTCATTGTCTCTAAATATCTGCTAAATTAAGTTTTTGTTGAATCGACAAAAGTTTTGTTTTCTAATAATAATCACAAAATTGCTTTCATTTCACAAATAGTGACAATAAATTACAATCTTTTCTGAAATTAGGTTCATAACAGATGACGAAAATCTGGCCTTTAATTACATCCCGGACAGAGATTTTTCAAACAACTTTATCAAATCTTATAATTAGGAATTGTTATTACAGAAAATAGGATCTAGATAAAATGTCTAGTGAAGTGAGCAACATTAATATTTTCAAAATCGCCAAAATATTATTCAAGTTTTAATGTCCTTATCTAAATAAAAAAAATGTCAACATATACCTTGGTAGCTTGAAATATTTTGTGCCAAATTCTCTCTCCAGGAGCTTATAAGAATCTTAGAAAAACATTAGATAAGAGTCTATTTCATACAATAACTTCTGATTGTCAACTAATCTGAAAAGAAAACAAACAGAATTTAAGCTCAAAACCATTCAATTCGTTTGAATTATTGATAAAAAATATTAAAAACAAATAATATGACTCATTGAAAGAGTTGACGATTTGGTCGATAAACGACTGAAATGTTCAGTAAAATATCGCTTTGGTTTTGGACAATGACTTTCATTTCAATAGTTCTTCGGATAATAAAGTTAGAGATCAAAACAAATATTTGAAATAATAAATAGTTTTGAACTTTGATTTTTCGATTCAATATTTTAATGCAGTTCTGAAAATAAACTTTACATAAAAATTTAGAGGTTATCATACAATTCATTGTAAATATTATTGCATTCAATTTTATCGATAAGCCTAAGGACTGCTGTGTCTTATATAAAGACCAGACTCTACCAGAATTGTCTCATAATATCCAAGGAACTTTTAGTTTCAAATAAAAGAGACCAAAAAGTTTTTATTCAGTTATGAAGAAATTTAAACTCAATTCAACAATAATAAGATGGAATGTAAAGTAGCAAGAGTGTTGTTTTTAAAATCTGTGCTGATTGCCTCAATTCTGTTCAACAATTTGCTGTCCCTCTGGATTCTAGTGAGAAAAACGGACTTCGATAGCAAAGCCGAGCAAAATAATGACGACAACATCCATCCAATTCTTCCACCACTTTATTCTCTTTTATCGATCGTGTTTTCGATAGTTTTCGGCTGTACCGGAGTCTATTACTCCAGTGAAACACTTCTTGCAATTTATAGTATTATGAGTGTAATATCGGTTCCCATCTCTATATTAGTGATGCTCCGGATCAAATTCTACATTCATGTGGTCTTCAATTCTATCGTTT
The DNA here is from genome assembly GCA_034695525.1 of Euzetes globulus. NCBI lineage: Eukaryota > Metazoa > Arthropoda > Arachnida > Sarcoptiformes > Euzetidae > Euzetes > Euzetes globulus. Next base: position 5,137 of record JAQIWP010000344.1, read on the forward strand.
GTATGCTTTCCCTCTTTTTATTGCATGAATTAAGAGGACTTAAAGACTGTGATTCAGATTCTGAGCGTTCGGTCATTAATAACAATTCATTTAATGCTAATTATTTGGGCGACAATTTCAGTCAAATACCCAGACCTCCCAAATATGAAGAAATTCCGTCCTCAGTCAGACCCCCTAAATATGACGACATATTTGGTGATAAAGCCAATAGATTTGTAATAACCATTTGAACAGTGAAAAGGAAGCAAAGTGGACACAAGCAAGATCAGTTCATAGAACTTATTTCATTACCATTCATTGAAAGTTAAAATAAAATAATCATTAAAAACATATTTGATGTAAATATTTATTCAAAATTTGTCTTTTCATTGATCTGTCGTCGAAATGTCGGTTCCAATAAAAGTAAATACAATATTTGGCCGTTTATTTAGACTTCAATCGTAAGTCAAGTAAAGTTGTTATCGCCGTTTCCTTTGGTTATTATCAGCGAAGAAATAAAAATACAAATTTTGTCCTTAACTACAGAAATAGTGACAAAAATAGTCATCAAAAATGATACACAAATTGTAATAATAATCTGAAATATTTGATGTCTCTGTTTTAAGTCCTACTAATGGGTAGTCAACAGAATCTTCAGGTGACCTACAGGTCAAATACTTTTCTGATTGTCAAGTGGTCTCTGGTTTTGCTCATAATTCTCAATGTTTTGAGCTCTATTTGGGTCGGAATTTATATGAATAATGCAATTGAAAGAATCAAAAGCAGAGCCGACCGAACTCTGGATCCGCATCGCGACCACAATATCAAAACAAAAGTCGAAGTATGGAAAGGTGTGACAATCACTGTTCTGGTGCTCACAGATCTGGCATGTCTTATGGGAATCTTTGGCGCTATCAAAGAGCACTACTGTCTTATTATGGTTTTTGGTGTTATTATGTTAGTCTATGCTATTTTCAGCGCCGCATCCGATTACAGTCGAGGTAGCATCACTTCTTGGGCCGTATCCTTCGCAACTGGTATAGTGTCCTGTCTTCTTGGACATAAAATACGCGTTGAAGTCATTCATCCGACTATTTATTCGACGCCTATTAATGATTAGATTCTGTAAAGAATTTTGATTCAAATTTTCAAAAACATTCAATATTTAACTTTCTCTTAAGACTACAAACTGTTTTCGTATTTAATTATTGACTTATTGACAGAAACGATTCCAATTATTCTCAATGTCAGACATATCTACTTAATTATATATTAAACTGTTTTGTTTAAACATAATTCTTCGGTCATATATTTAGCGTTAAATTATTTAATTTCACTTCAAATCATTCAAATGTGTCCTTCGAATAAAATTTTATTTAATCGCTAATGTGATTGCTATCACTGAATAAATGTTTAGCCAAAGCGGGAATTTCCCATAACCTATGTAAAATGTCGCTATAAATCACACAAAAAGGTAAGATCACCACTGTAATATTATCATGATTGATCTTTTTTGTGAAAAAAGTGAACCATCAAAGGATGGCAAATTGTTCTTGTTGAGTTCTTTGTAATTTGATGAAATAAATTTAGTTTTAAAAACGGCATATAATTGGAAATCTTCCAATAAAGATAAACAGAGAACATGAAGTCCTAATTATCTAAAAGCACGACATGATGTCCAGATAAGCATTAATAATTGTATAATTATAATTCAAAGGAAATTTATTAGGATTAAACTTTTTATGATTTGATAATTAAAGAATTAAGAGTTGACTAATATTTTTCTAACATTTTTCCCTATAATGTGAAAATGTATTAATTTTTATGCGTAAGTCTGATATCTAAATCCTGAATATCAGGGTCTCCCAAAGCAACTATCAATATATTAGTATTGCACTCAAAATATATTTGTATTTCTTAAAATAATGCGAAAAGTATTACGAATATTATGACCAAAATTCAATGAATCAACCAAAATGTCGAGTCGAGCACAAGTGAAGACCACAAATTCCTACCGTAGTTTAACATTCAGTTTAATCAAATGGATATTAATATCTTTTGCTGTACTAAATATTCTGAGCTCTATTTGGGTCGGAATATATTTGGAGAAAGCTGTGGACGAAGCGGTCAGCGAAATACCTGACGCGGACGGACACTATGTGACCGGTGACCGAAGAACTTCGGCCAAAGTATGGAAGGGCTTCATAATTGCATTCCTTGTGATCATTGATTTAATAAATCTGATCGGCATTTTTGGCGCATTCAAAGAGAACTATAATCTAACGATGATTTACGGCACGATTCTTATGGCGTATTCCGTGTTCAGTGCTGTTAACGATTATACCCGGGGCAGTTATTCATCTTGGTTAGTGCCCTTCTGTGTGGCCATCCTGGCATTTGTTTACGCCCACAAAATTCGTGTTGAATTGGTTCAGCCAACTGTATATACTTCTGCAGCACCCGTTCAGCCATAGCTCTCTTATTTATGAGCAATACTTAATTTTATATTAATTTTTATATTAATAATTGTAATCGTTTTTGAATGAATTAATTGAATGGCAGATACCAATCTGTGCCTTAATGTAAATACAATTCAATTCATTTTAATTCAATCAATTTATTTTCTTAAATAAGGATAGTCACCAGGATAATTACTGTGGTTAACCAATATTTTTCAAATATAATAAATTAATCAAATAACCACACCAAGAGTAATAAAAAACAATTGCTATGTATCCCAAAATATTGTTTTGTAAGTTTTAACTTAACCTCTGGTATTATGACAATAATACGGAAATGTACATGTTATATTCAATAGTAATTCAAATGGTAAATATTACATTTTGATAAACGTTAACGAGCTTATTGTCAAACAAAAAGACCATTATGATTATATAGTAAATCGATTTAATGACTTTGTAAAAGATATTGATCAAAGAAAATCTAATAAAACATTGAACAGAAACAGTAATTTTGACTTTCAGTTTTGTCGGCTTCTCTAAAGTATAAATTTATTCATTTAAACATGTCTAAAAATGTAATCTTTCAAATATTGAAAAGTTCATTAATATTATTGAGTGCTTTTTATATGGTTGTTGTAGTTTGGAATTTGCCAGAAGTTTTGTCATCATTTGAAAATACCTATAAAAATATAAAATTTGATAAAGAAAAAGTCAAAAATGTGTATGTCCTGCTAATTGTTGTGTCTGTTCTGTCAACTTTTATGGGAATAATCGCCGCTTTATTCCAAAACTACACCTTTTCTATGATTTTGTCTGTCGTGAAGATTCTGGCATTTCTTCTGACATTCGCTCAATTGATTGGTCAGCCGATAATCATTACTATAATGAATATTCTGATGACTTTTTTCAGTTTAATATTCTCGTATTCATTATGGCTTAAATCACAACAAAGGAAAGAAACGATTGCTTTAATTACCGAAGAATTGATGTGAAACTCTTATAACAAAAGTATATTTTTCTCCTCTATTCAAAGATTCTTTTGAATGAAATATTAGAATAAAAATAATTTGTGAGAATTATTTAATTGGAAAACATGTTGTTTTCATTCTGTTCTTAACTTCAACAAAAATTGATTTAATGGTTACAATAATTAGTAAAGAAACAGTTTTTTCCATTAAATATAAAGTGAATAATATTTTTAAAATGAAATTATATTTAATAATTAAACAGAATGTAAATACATTTAAATGAATATTCAATTAAATGCTGTCTTTAAATAAGATTTTCAAAATATTTATTTCAAAATATTTGATAAATGATCTACTTTTCAAATGAATACTTTTTATCTAACCTAATTGAAATTGCTGCTTTTATTTGCTTGGTATACATTCAATAATAGAAATTTACATATACATACATGTATAGTTTAGTATAAAGTAATATATTCATAATGAAATGAGCAAGGCTCAAACGCTTCAACTGACACTAAACAATACAAATTGGAAATTAGTTTAGAAAGACATTTTCTGGGACTACCTTTTAACAGCTGTCCTGAGCCCGGGGCCTCGCGCCACTTCATACTGACGCTCTTCGTGACCAATCATCCAAAACATGAGGACAGAAAGGGTTGCGATCACAAATGGGATGACGAAGCAGGTTATACTTCCTCTTGTGTAGACACTGGAAATGCCATAAATAGAGAATATGAAAGCCAAAACGCCCACAACTGTTATCCACCGCTTTTTGTCGTTCCAAACCCCATACAAGAGAATGATATCAACAATATCAGCAAATATGACCACAGTATACGACCAAATGGTCCAGGTATGGACTGCCGACCGTTGGTTGGGCTCATTGTTTGCCAGATTGTACTCCCATTCCGACTGATCGGAGATATAAATACAGACCCAAATGGAGCTAAAAATATTCAAAACCATAAAAGCAATTAATGTGTACTTTAATGACTTGAATTCGAGACTTCGTGGCGCATATCGGCTCAAACTGGCCGAGTAATGGCTCATACTGTGCACACTTCTGGTCATTGCTTTCACAGGCTATCAATTATTTGATTTATTGATACAAATACTATAATTACTCTTAGTCTTCAATTTTTTGTTACTCTTTTCTTCTTCTTTACTCTCAGAATATTTTTTATATAATAAATCAAATGAAAGAAAAAATACTTTTATTCTGAATTCTTATTCATATACGAAATTAATGTTTGTATTAGATTTGTGTTAATATAATAAATAATAATCATTTATTTGTATTTTTCGTATAATTCATATATATTTCATTCTTAATTTCAATTAAACTAGCGATCACTTGGTTACGAACTGATTCATTTCCGTTTCAATCCAATGATTATCTTGTTTTGTAATGAAAAGCCGAAAAATGAATTTTATAGAAAAGTCAAAACTGTTTGATAATTAAATTTCAATTAAAATATTTTTTCAACAAATTTCGATTTAAATTACTTTTTTGTGTTCAGTTAATGAGGAAAAATAAACTGTTTTTCATTTCAACTTAAAATATTCTGAAAATTCAGTCAAATGACTGAATCACTTCAACTGTAATGTAATTAAATCAGTGAAAAGTTATTCAAAAACTGATTTTAACCGGAGATTAGTGCCAAACATAATGCACGTGATTCTATTCACCAAAACTTAATCTCACAGAGCAAGGCACATCTACTCCTCAATCAAGTTTTCCATGTATTTCACTCCAACTTTTGTTGTTGTTGTTGAATAAGGGAATGACTAAGGTGACCTATTCTAAGACCGAATCATTTCGTAGAACTTACCAATCACTCATCAGTGAAAGATTATAATTTTATAGTTTGCGTCCTCTATTACTTCATCTAAGCAAACTTGGTGATCTCTGTTTATAATTATAGTAGCTCAGTTGAATTGCTCATTCAGTTTCCTTTTCCATCACATGATTTTTTTAGTTGTTTGTTAACGAATAGCTTCAATAGAGTTTCAAAAAATTAAATAAACCAGTTTAAAACTTGTGGAAAATTTACTTAAAATTGATTTAATAGACATTCTATGATATATTTATTCAGTTTATAAAATTTTAAAATAAAATGAAAGAATAAAATTATAAAACAAAACAAAAAAGTAAATAAATTTTGATGACTTGATGTATCATTCGCTAAACACATGATTTTTGGAAGGGATAGGGAGAGGGCGACCTATTTATTTAAATTCAAAGCAATGTAGGAAATGATTAAATATTGAAAATTTGTTCTAAATTTGATTCAATAAATTCAATTCAAGTAATCAGCTATTTATCCAAACGTCCAGACATTGTCTTAGAGTGTGTTTGCATTGGATTTTCTGAAGAATCAGCTCTTAATAAATTAAAGAATATCCAGCACTACCTCATATCGCTGTGCAATTGTTCTCTGATAGTCTGACTGTTGGGACGACGAGTTTGCGTGGAATCCTTCACTCCGTTCGCATCATTGAAACCGTCGGCGCTCTTATAGTAAGTGCTGTCAACCATTGATTCTGTATAACAGTGAGAGCAGAGTTTGAAATCAATTTTGTTTCTTGTATGCTATCATTTCTTATGAACGTGAAAAAAAATTTTACTAAAGATATTTTTTAAACTATTTAAATTAAAGAACAGGAAGACTGCAAACCAGCCTTCAATGAGAAGACGTGCGAATCATTAACTCAAATATCAAACCAATTGTAAGTCAATCCTATTATTCTGATAATGTTCTCAATATTTGTTGTCTAAAGTGACTTAGTATTGAAAACTTTGTGTCTTGTTTTGTATATAATACCAAAACCATTGCCAGCTCTGTGGAAATGGTACGAACAGCTGAGCGACATTGCATTCTTCACATTCTGTGCTCTTTTTTGAAGTTTATTTAATTTTGTCACTCAATTCAAGAATAGCTAAACTAGTTTTCAGTTATTTATTTTAGCACTTCTTCTGTTGAAAATTTAAATTACATTTTGATCCATCATTTTATTTACATTTTAAAGAAAATTCAGTAAAACTTCAGAATTTATACATAAAATTAATTTCAATTGAAATTTCAAATGAAATTAGTTTCAAGGTCTAAATGCAAAGGAATTTATTGATTTATCTGAAAATTAATTTAAAGTCAATAAATAGAAAATAAGCTGGATGGCACTTCCAGATGACTTCAAAAAATGAACATCTTTAAATAATTAATTATTATTTCATAATCAAATGATATATCCAGATGTTGCATGTTGAAATTGCTAAGCAATATACTGAATCTGAGATATTTTTTATAGTTCTTGATATTCAATATTGTTTTTAAAATTGATAATATCGATTTAAATGATAATAGATCATATTCCAGGTAAAATTGATAGACTTGAAGTATTTCTGTCTGAAAATTAATCAAAGTTTGATTATCAAACGGTTATACAAACTTTTGCAAATAGAAAGTAATTGAATTTTGATAAAAATTAGTATAACTTATAATGAAACCAAACTTCAGTCTCGTCTATGGAACCACTCGGAAGGGAAGTCTCTTTTTATTTTTATTATTATTATTATTATGCAATTCATTGTATATTTAGGACAAGAAAGACGTAACTCAAATAACAGATATTTGCTGATTTACCAATTCAAAAAAAGAATTACAAATAATTTATGCTAAGTGCTTGATATCCAGGTTAAATTAGAATTTGTTGCTATGTAACTCAATTTACAAAATAAAATGGAAGCTCTTTGTAGAAAATTAGCTTATCTTTAAAACTGTTCTGATTGAATTGGGTTTTCTTCTGAGTTATGCCTTTTGGGCAGTGAGTCTATCAGCCAGGATTACACCCGAGTAGAGCTACAAATGTTGCGCAATAGGTCTGTGCTATTCTGTATAAAAATCCAGCATTTAAATCATTCTCTGACAGAATATATGCCAGTATTATATAGAAGTACACGTGATTGTCAAGTGATCATCACTTCCAGTGCATGTTCTGCCACTAGATATGCCTTACCATTGCTTGAGATTCACGTCAGCCAATGCCAGAACCAACTCTGTGTTACTGACATTCATAGAATTTAACTCTTTTTTCATCCGAACTCATTCTCATGACTCAATTTTTTCACTCTTTCATTGTTTTAACGATTCTTTTTAAGATTCATTCATAGGTTGTGAAAATCAAAATGGATTTTTGCCAAATTAAACAGACATTCATTTCTAATGTAGTTTTAAACCAGTAAACAATTCTTTGAAATTGAGACTAAAATACTCAGCACTTTTTTATCCGCATTTGTATTTATTGAGATTTTTAACAGAAATATTTCTTTAATGAGGAAGTACAGTTTTGAAACAAAGAGCTACAATAATGTTTGTAGGGTCAATTTGTTGAGCTCCAAGTGTAGTCTTCAAAAGTATAATTTAACTGTCCATTCTCGGGTTCAGCATGATGGTACGATTAAATTATAATTTTTAAATCTACTCTTGGTGATAAACAAATTAAATCCAGATTTACAATTTAGCTGGATGCATAAAAAGTGTCCTTAATAAGTGAGAAAGGAAAATAATTATCTTTTAATGTCATTCTTAGAATCGATTGTTTTGAATACGAGTCTCAAATTGATTTTTAGTAAAAACAAAGCTCCATTGAAAACTTCAATGTCATCTATAATTGTCATCATGCCATTTTTATAAAACCATTAGATTATTGAAAGTTGCCTACATAAATAAGCATAATAGGTTTTCCTCGCTTAACTTCAAAATAGATTCGGAAAGAACTGACAAAATCGTTTCAAATGGTTTAAATAAATCTTAAAAAGTGAAAAATCAAATGAAAATAAATTGAATTTCATTTCTTCCTTGAATTTCAAACAGAATTCTGGTTCTAAGGTCTGTGAAATCCATGACATTTATTGAAAGCCAGACATTAGTTATTATCAGTTTTTAAATTTCCTTGACAATACCGACGATAGACTCTTTTCATTTTTTTTGTACTGAATGTCAATTTCAATGAACAAGAAAAATAAATGTTTTATTTGAATAGTTACAGGCTTATTGATTAGAAATCACTTTAATCAGGCTAAAACCTCAGTCCAAAGTTATAAATATAAATTCATTTTATAATGTTTTCCAAATGTATTTCACTATTTTTTCCTACAATGAAATAACATTAGTGTCGATCTCAATAATTGGATGTTAATTATAGATGAACTAGCTCAATACCTATTTACTATAATCGGGTTATAAATAGACGAAAGTTGTAAATAATTAGTAAAAAATGAGCCATAACAGTTACTCTTTATAACTAACTGACTGTTTCCTATTAAACGGAGAACAGTGTATATAATAAATGGATAATAAGTTAATGTTATATAATATCCATTTAATATTTAATGCTACTGTAGATAAAGAAATCGCTGAGAACCATTTACCAAGGGTTTTCAGACTATTATTAGAAAATAAAGAAGTCCCAAATGACCCATGTCAAATTACAAGTTCAGTTTTACTCCAGGACCTGCAGTTACCATTAACTGAAAAAGTGAGTGAAAAGAGAAATTTCTTACAAAACGATTCGATTGTTGCTAGGGCATCAATCACACACAAGCAGAAATATTTTCATTTCCTTTAAAACACTTCCCATGCAAATAGACTAGTACTTTTAATGAAAATATTTGTCTTTATTTCAATTTTATTAAAGACAAAATGAGACAATCTTTTAGAACAGAAAAATAAAATGAAACTATCGATGAAAATACCGGGTTTTTATCGATTAAATAATTAACAGTCAGTTAATTGCAATTAGTTTTAATTACTTTTGATTAAAACTTGCCAGTTAAGTCCGGGATTAACAATGGCTTTGATATTTGATGCTTTGAATAATTAATTTGATTAGATCCTGATTAAGACCAAATTGATTGAAAATTAATGATTGAAATAATGTAATAAACTAATCAAGCAATCAAATCAATAAATTTCATCATGACTATTTTAAAAGGAAATCATAAATAATTGAAGTAAACATTTTCATGTATCCAACTGTTCTCTTCTCAGAACAGGACTGGAATAGTCATTGCATCAATTATATATGAGCTTGTTCAAAAATGTTATTATTCCTGGAATAGACTATGAGTCAGAATACTTATTAGATATAATTATTAGACATTATTTTCTGTTATTCTGGTGAAAATGTCATTTAATTCTTTGCCTAAACATCTATTTTTAATTAAAAACTACCAAACCTAAAGTTGTAATAAATCATGTAATGGAAAACAAATAGATGTATTTAAAAGCATTTGGCAATGACATGAACTTTCAAATTGAGCTCCTCAAAAATCAAGTCAATAAAGTCAGGACAAATCATAAATTGGAAATGTACTGGAGCTAAATAACCTAGTCCAATAAGCAATAACTGCTTACAATTTCATCAGATTTATTATTGATCGCCACTACCGCTCAAGGATTCACTCCAACGTTGAGTCAATAAATAAGTTTTATAAATATTCTGAACACAGAATTGGTTACAAAAACATTTTTTGTGTAGAAATCAGACTAAATTTTTACCCAATATTTTATATTAATCTCATCAAAAGTGATTAACTTGAGTCGATTTGGCCGAAAAATATTGGCTTGAATTTCATTTATCAGCAAAACAGAGGTAAACATTTTGATAGAAATGTTGCGAAACTTTTCTTCGAATTATATAATCACTGATAATGTGTTGACTGTCTTATGTCTGAACCAGAATTCGTCTAATTTTAAGTCTAATCTACATTTACTTTGTTCTATGAAATTATTTCTTCAAATTTCATTTTTCAAATGAAATGTTTTATATGAAAAATTATTTGAATTGAATTTTATTCAATGCAAAGGGTTGTCAATACTTTCTTAAAATTCCGGTTTCTTATAAAATGATAATAAATTTCCATTGAATCTAAGTAAGAGAGAATTAGACAAATTTCATTTCAATTAATATAAAGGTCAATATAAATCAAGTTTTTTTAAATAAAATTAACCAGAATTAAGTGATTAATGTGAGGTTTCGAAACAGTGCTCTACCGCTACATTCTATTGGACCCAATTCTGAATTTGTTTTTCAAACGAATCAGTTATAAAAGTGTCCTTCAAGTGAAGGAATGCCCAAACATTCAGATTCTTTTAAATGATAAAGACTTGAGACTCATCTGAGTCTAGAATTTTAATTCAATTTCAATTTTGTCTCTGAAGAGTTCGAGTGTTTCTCTCATTAGTAAGTAATTGCTTTTATTTATCAAATTTTCCACTTATTGTCAATCATTTAAGCAGTTCTTTGCTTTGATAATACAATTCTGTACGTAAACCACTTATTTTATTATAAATGAACTGTTGATTAGGGATTTTTCTAACAAGGAGTCTATGGTTGCAAATGAATTATTAAATCACTAAACAATTGATTTGATTTAATCTTTTTTTTTGTTATTAATTGATGATAAGAATTTGATTTTATTGTTACTCTAATCTTTGAAACAAATCGAAAGATACTTTTTGATTATTTAATAAAAAACTAAATCATTACAGGTGTAAACCTTCAGTTTGGCATGGAAACATTATCCTAGGTTATAATAGAAAGTGTGTTACTAAGGGATTGTTGGAATTATTTTGTAAAACATTCTTTGATTACTGTTACTATAATTCATTTATAATTTATAAGCAAAACTAGCTGGATCAGAGTTCGCTAAGTTCGGAGACTCAGGTTTAGAAAGGGTTAGCTTGGGTACTCTGTCTAAGGAAAGGTAAAATGGTCCGAAGCTGACCCCGAAGAAGTCGTTTTTGCATTTATTTATTTTTTTACAAATTCACTGGGTAAAATCTCGACCACATAGGATGGTATATACTTTCTCTTTGATTGACCATGATCTGGGCATTTTTCTACTTTCAAGTCCGAGGCGGATAAAAGTTACACCCTTCCTCCTGGGCTTTAAATAAAATTTTATGACTTCCCTATAATTTGTTGAAACACTTAATCATTCGTTTGACAAATAATTATAGTTTTGTCAAAACAAATGTTTCATTTTTCGAACATAGAAAGTGTTTTTTTAAATTCTTTGTGTGATTAATAACTTATCATGATAATATGTGATGAATGTATTAAGAAAATGTTTGTTGTTTTTTGATCAGATTTCTGGTTTATTTCGAAATCAAAGAAATGCCTTTTTTATGATTTCATATGAATTGGATAAACAAATCGTTGGTTGAAAAACACATAATAAAGATAAAAAGCATTGAATTTCTCATAAATCGATAATTGGTATTAACATAATGCGATTGTGATACAAAAAAATAGAGTTTGTTTGTAGATATTTGTTAGTTATATTCACAGGTACGTTTCAATTTATGCCAGACATACATAATCCCAACTGTCTGGACGACAGAATTCAACTCACTGGTTATATACTATAAATTATGTACAATGAATAATATTCTTGGCTATTATGATGTCAATAGTATTATTTGCTGATGTTTTTCAAAAACAAAAACTGTTTAATCAGTAATTGAGAGGAAAATCGATTCCAAATGAAATGAATTCTTCTAAATAGATGTTTATTCTTTGAAAATGTTTTGAAATAAATTTGTCGCTAATCATGAGTTGACGTGTTATTTATTATTACATAAATATATTTCCCTTAACTCGTGACCAAATTCAAAGAATTTCTATCAGTTAATTAGCAATCAAGATAACTTTCGACTTTGATTGAACATATTTTGCAAATGATTAATATTCAATTTTATTGGTATAAAGATATACAAGAGATTTTGAAATTAAGAAAATTTATCATCTATGAACAAGATGAGAATTAAATTTTTAAATCGTTATATATTTGTGTCTGAATATTTAAATGTTTGCTGACCTACATCCTAATATAAATTCTTGGGGGTGATTGTTTTTGGGTATTTTCCGAAGATAACTGTCCGTTGACTGTTTTAAAAGACGAAAACAAGATGTTATACTTTTAGGGTGTCTTCTGCCTGAAGCTGAAGGCCTTCAATGTTACAAATGACAGTGATTTACAAAATATGTTTTTACATCCAAACATTTTCTTAAACATGTTAAATGAAAATATTAGAAAATTAGATGATGTGGTAAACGGACTGCTTCTGACACAAATCAAAGGCCACACCCCTTACTTTTCTTTTGAAAGTTTCAAATGCTTTTTGAAAATTCAATTTTCCATAATTCTAATGGATTTTCATTAATATTTCATCGGAGATCTTTCCATTAAAGTTCAATTTTTCAAGAACTCTAATAAAATAGTCCCGGATATGCATTAAGAGATTGGTCAATCAATTTCCTGGGTAAAAATAATCAGTTATTCTGTTTATATCTGAATCATTCCAAACCTCTTTCAAGGAAATACTTATATAATAAAATGCAAACTTTTGAACAGAAATTGAAAAAAAAATTGTTATCAATCGATAGATAAAAACAGATTTCAAACCATTTGTGAGCAATTCATAAACTGTTATCTCATGTGATCTGCAAATAATTTCCACAAATATTTAATTAAAAAGTAATTTTTCATTCTTCAAATCAATTATTTAACTATCAAAACATAATTTTCGATTTGGAGCACAATTCAAATGACAGATGTTATTATGTTTTTTCCAAACAGTTCTCTTTAAAGTTTTTTATTTTTTAACTTTCGTCCCATTATTTGCAAATAAGTCACTAATAGCATGCTTTGGGAGCGACTCTTCCAACTAATGATGAATTTAGTTATAATTAATGAATAATTATTCTGTGCCATTAATGATGTGTTTGTCCCTCAAATCTAATCCTGTTTAGTTTATCTGTCGAGTCCTTGACAAACAATTGATATAAATTTTGTCGATTCCTAACCAAAAGATTATTAGAGTTTCAAAACTAGAGAACCTCTGAATATCAGATCCACAGCACATCATTCAATTGAACCCATAAATCATTTTTTCCATTCAAAGTAATTTTTTACACTTTTTTACACTAAATTTTGATTTTCATTTCAGAGTTTGAAAGTTATTTAATTTTATTTGTTTTTATTTGAAGACTTTTGCTTACAATTGCGATAAAATGGAAGCGACTTCATTAGTATCGAACGCGGCCATCCTCGGTAAATACTTGGCTCTTAATCAGCCAAAGGACAAGATCCAGGTCATGTACGTCTGGATTGATGGGTCCGGCGAACACGTCAGAGCTAAGACCAAGACCGTTAATTTTGTACCAAAGGAGGCATCAGAGCTGCCCATCTGGAACTTTGACGGCTCATCCACAGGACAGGCTGAAGGCAGTAACGCAGACGTCTATCTATTGCCTGTACAGCTATACAACGACCCCTTCCGTGGAGGAGACAACAAATTGGTTATGTGTGAGACCATCAAATACAATAAGAACCCGACTGAGAGTAACACCAGACACTCCTGTAAAATGGTTATGGATATGGTTGTTGATCAACACCCCTGGTTCGGAATTGAGCAAGAATATACTCTTTTAGACGGCAGCGACCGCAACAAGCCTTTGGGGTGGCCTCAGGGCGGATACCCAGGACCTCAGGGACCATATTATTGCGGTGTAGGAACTAATCGAGTCTTCGGCAGAGATGTGGTGGAGGCTCACTATAAGGCCTGTATGTACGCCGGAATCAATATCGCCGGTGAAAACGCAGAAGTAATGCCCGCTCAGTGGGAATTCCAGGTACGGATCAGATAATCATATGATTTTCTCTATCTTAAGAGCAGAGCAGACAATTGTTTATCTCAATTGAGAACTTAGTGGAGAGGCTCTCAAACTTTGAATGCATTGACGAAATCCATTCCTCGATTAGATAAGGCTTTTAATGCACTTCTCTTATGTTTTCCATTAATTTATAAAACTCTTTAAGAGGGGTTCAAGTATGACATCATTTTAAACTGGTCACTTGAAATTTGTAATAAACATGGTCACAAGCTATTAAATTATATTAGGCTTTATCAAAATTTATTTGGATTTCAGAGCAAGGGTATCTTTTAACTATTATCTGGTTATCATCTAAAAATGCCATCCCTGAATAGGTTGGTCCATGTGAGGGCGTCACCGTTGGTGATGACTTATGGATGTCCAGATTTTTGTTGCACAGAGTGGCCGAAGACTTCCACATTGCTGTCACATTCGACCCAAAACCGATTCCGGGCGACTGGAATGGGGCCGGAGCTCACACTAACTTCAGTACTCAGAAAATGAGAGAGAAGGGAGGACTGTCTGAGATCGAGTCGGCCATAGAGGCGTTGAGAAAGAACCACGCCAAACATATCGCCAAATACGACCCCCGCGGCGGTCGCGACAACGAGCGCCGTCTGACCGGACGTCACGAGACATCAAATATCAACACCTTTTCTGCGGGTGTGGCCAATAGAGGCGCGAGTGTTAGGATCCCACGACAAGTGGCTGATGATGGTTACGGGTATTTTGAGGACAGGCGACCCTCATCCAACTGCGACCCCTACGTGGTGTCCGAGGCTATAGTGCGCTCTTGTTGCCTTCTCGAGTAGACCCCTTGTGCTGACTAGTCATTGGTAGCGATGGACAGACAGTTCATTCATAATTAATATATCGATTAATTGCAGGCATTATACCAATAGTTAGGACTAACTCTATATTTAATAATGACTTTGTTTTTAAAAATTGTTTTCTTTATAAAATTCATTTGATTATAAAATTTGTTTCAATTGATATACGAAACAAACATTTTTTCAATTCATATATATTTTTGAACTATTTTTTGGCTGAATTATTGGGAAATTGTTTTCCAATAAATCTGACTTTCAATTCACTTTTCATTTAACAAAAAAAAATTGATTTCTCTGTATATCTGATTTGTTTTTATTTATTATAACTATTATTATATTACTGTTAATAATAATTATAATTGAATTTGTTTTAATCGATTAATAGCTATAGTGGGATATGAGACGATTTTTGACAATTTATCGATATTTACAAAATTGATGTCATTTTAGAATATTTTTCATTCAAATAAAAGTCTCTCAAAATTTGATTCAAATTTTTTGCTCAAAATTCAAATTAAATGAGAAATAAAATCACAAATAAATAGTAACTCAAAATTAATATTAAAAATATATTATTCTTAAAATTAATACGTTTTTAATAACAAATAAATAAATAATTAGTTAAAGCATAAAATTTTCGCGATATATAAAAATCTTCGGAGTTTTAACTTTTGGTGTCATTGGAACTGATTTCAGGGTCAAAACAAAGACATCTTTTGGTTGAGTTCCGTCCATTAATTGGTTAATATCTTGAAAAAGTGAAGTCGAACTGATGTCGTGTCGGAATATCGACAAATGTCTCAGACAACTGAATTCAGGCAACAATTGAGACAACTCCTGGTGAAAGGGTTTGGGTTTCTCAGTGCGGAAATAGTAGCCCAAGACGTGCAGAGACTTCAATTGACGCAATTCTGAGACCGATTTCCAGGACTTGTGTTTGCAAATCGAACACTTGTATCGTTCGCTTCGGTCTCTTATATCACTCGTTTGACAATTGCATTGAATTTCCACTGATTTGAGAACCAGTTTCTTCAGTTGTGGTAAACAATAATGGATTGAATTGAAAGCTCGTCCGGACAGACAGGCCCGCGATATTTCTAGCGATTCGACAGATGGCAGACCATCTTTTATAAGCCAAATAAGGCCGTCGTCGACGTGAGCGTCAGCGAAGGTATTCAAATCGATGGCAAACTCCTTCAGTTGAGTCAATTGAGTGATGGGAGAGACAGCGGTCAGAATATACTCATTAAACGACAGATTGATTTTCAAATTAATCAAATTTGTGAACTTCTGTCCAATCAATTTGACGGAATCATGAGTTCGCGAAGAGCTCGAAAAGTATGACAAATGTCTGATGTTTTTACTATTATTGTCGGCCAATATTTTTAAGGAATCGCTCGACAATTCACGACCTGTTCAACAAAACAATTAATTTTTCAGTTGATTTGATTTCAATTGAATGCATACCTAAACTGTAGAATAGTTTGCATTTTGGGGGTAAATACTCGAGGAATCTGCCGACGACGTCCCTCTCAAAATGAGTTCCCACCCGAAACTCTTCCAAACACCTGAAATGTTGGATCAGATTCTTCATCTGCGTTTCATTCATACGGTTCTCGTAATGCGGATCAACAGATAGATGTCTAATAACTGGTCCCAATACCTTTCCGATGGCGTCCCACTCCTCGTTAATTAGTTTATTGGTTATCAACTCATTTGTGGCTAATTTTAAAATATTTCCTAAAAAGACAATTAATTCAAAGATGTGTTCATTAATAAAATGATTAGAAATGTGTTTACCCTTTAGATGAAGACATTCAAAGTCAGGGAACAGTTCTACTAAATGTTCAAATGTTTGACAACTGATTACGGCGTGACTTATATGAAAGCATTTAATGTAAGGACACTTTTGTGCCAAAACTTTCAAGTTGATGAGACCCTGTTCACAGGTCAGGTCATATAACCAGCCGTTGGACATCGGAATGGCATCTCTGATGTCACCCGATTGGACGCTGTGCTCCCGACTGGCCTCTAAACAGTTAACGTCTTTGTCTGCACTCCAAGTGGTTCCCAAACCTGTCTGTTTGGAGAGCATCTGATGGATAATCCGTTGCCATCGTTTGCAAACCCTTTCGACCCCAAGTTTTTCTTTGATTCCCAAATAAGAGAACAAATTTAGGAGAAAATAATCGTCCAAACAGTCTATTCTTGTGTTGAATACTTCTTGGGATTCACTTTTAAGTTCACTTTCAGTTGAATTGTCTCTTATTTTCGATAATATTTCACTAATTTCCGGGTTTTTGCACTTTTTAGACATTTTTCCCGTCATTTCGTCTGTAATGCGATAAATGATTATTAAATTTTCAAATAAAATATAAATTGAAACTCATTTAAAACTTCAGTCAAATATAAAATTAGCAAAAATTCACTTCAATTCCAAAAATATTATATAAAATATGATTTAAAGTGAGTTTAAAATAAAATAAATAAGATTTAAGGATTCAAATGAGACGTGTATTTCATTGACTAATTCATTGAGTCATTCAAATCGAGCCAAAAAAGTAAATAAAAGTACACTGTTTTCGTCAGTCATATAATTAGCCCTTTCAGACATCAAAGTGCAAACAGACCTGACATCTATACCACAATAACAAAGTATTTATTAAATTCTTGCATTTACTTATTATAGTCATTTCAGTCATTAGATTCATTATTTTTAAGCACTTTGATTGGCTGTCACCAAAAAGTCAAATATGCTACTAAAGGGGAAGAAGAATAACCAAAATTTACCATAAATGATGTTAAGAAAACTAAAAGTTTATTCAAATAAGTTTATTTCAAAATTGTCAAAGAAAATATTATTTAAATCATTATCAATATCATTTTCATCATCATAATCAGTATTTGTAAGTGTAAACAAATGACTATTAGAATTAATTTGTAATTTATCCCTAATTATGTCATCTTGTTCATGTTTTTCACATTTTCTAATATAATTTTTAATATTATTAATATTGACTTTATCAAGTGAATCATTAATTAATTTAATAGCCTCCTTTTTATTAATTCTGCCAAAATTATGTTTTTTAAATTCAAATTTTCCCTGCCCCCAACAAGGTTCAATAGGGTTGTAATGGCAGTGATATGGAGGCAGTCGAAGTAAATAATGACCATTATCTATTTAATAAAAATATATTTATATTAATATTTTAATCAAAATAATAACTTTCATTTTACCTAGAATCATCCGGTCTGCTAAGTAACTCATTTTTGTTTGCATTTTTGAAACTTTTTCATTAACCAATTCTAATAAATAAGCTTTTAGGCATTTGTCTGGAAAATCCACTTGATTTTCCGTTAGCCAGGTTTTAATTTCTGAGATATTATTTCTTTTTGTCGGCATTTTTTCACTTAATTGAGTATGGGTGGGGGCGTTATCAAGAAGGAAAACTGATCCACCAGGTATTTCCGGATTTTTAACCAATTTTTCCAGCCATGATAAAAAGTAATGGCCATCAATTTCTTTGTTGACCGAAATATCGCGTGCACCTTTAACCCAGCCATATTTTGTAATTGCATCAATTATTGAAAATCTTGCACCTTTACTAATAGAAAATTTACCTTTCGGTAATTCTCCATCAAAAACTAAATATGTGAAATTAGAAAAATTAATAGAGTAATAAAATTATTTTAAGTTTATATCTTGATAGTGCATAAATTGCTTGCTGAAACTTTAATTATACTTGAATTGTTTATATCACTAAAAATTTCAATTCAACTACATGAGATTAAATGTAACCTCTAAATAAGCTTGATATAAATTGTAGTAATTCCTCGATTAACTTGATACTAAACATGACTAAATCGATTGGTAGTTATTGCCAAAGAGATATCAAATTTAACCAAATTGGAAGTCTTGACACTTAATAATAACCGAATCAAATCATTGCCGCACTCGATGTCCAAATTATCAAACTTGCGATCCATTCAGCTCTCGAACAATGATTTGAAGGCATTCCCGACTGTCTTCTCTAACCTTAAACACTTGGATTTCATAGATTTGTCTCACAATAAGATCACTAAAGTTCCCGAAGAAGTATAGAATTTGAATGTTTCTGAACTAAATCTAAATCAAAATCAAGTATCAATTTTGCCTGAATCTGTGGCTGAATGTCCTAAACTAAGTCTTGATACTTGATAACTGTAAGGAAAAAGGCCGCTATCATGGTGCTTTTCCACAATTTTTACTAAGAATTAGATTAAAGATCACCTTGTTAAATTTATAATAAATTGACGTTAAAGAGTATCTAGAGTAATTAACCAAAAATTACTTACCAAGAACTTTTTCTTTGTTTAGAAATAAGTGAATGAATGTTTCATCTAAGTAAACAATAACTTTTCCTGGATACTTCAGTTCAAAAATTCGTTTTTGAATCAAATAAAATTTTCGTTTATCGACAATATCAGGCCTTTCCATTAAAACTTTTCTGGTTATTTCTTTCATTGATTGGCTTTTGAGCCCCATTTCTTTCATTATTTTATAAAATGTTGTTTGTGAGCAATTTCTAAAACTTAGTTGTTCATTTATAAAATAAAAATTTTCAATTGGGGTAATTTGCATATTTATAATTTAATTTTTATTCCTAACCTTTACGTTTATGTAAATCACAAATTCCAGGATTAATGTTATTTTTGTGCAAATCTTCCAAACTATTTTGAACACTTTCTTTATCGCCAGGATGAATATTGAACTTTTTGGGCAGGTTTTTAGTTTTGAGTGGGCTTATATTGAAAATATGAAATAATATAACTTGGAGAAAATTCTTTCACTCAATCTTTTCTTGCATTCGTATTTATAATTACCTTTTTAATTGTTCTATTGGTTTTCTACAAATTTCCATAATTTTCTTTTCGCAAAAGCCCGTTATTTTGGCTAATTTTGTATATGACTTGGATTTTATACTCTTTTTAAATTTCTTTTTATATTTTGCACAAAAATAGTCGAAAAACTTTCTCAAAATTAGTTGAGTTTGGCCACGAATATAGTGTCCTTTCCCAATATAATTGGGTTCGTTGGTGACCTCAATTAATTGAACACAATTTTCACTCATCATAAAATTTATTAATATTTGACAATTGAATTCACTTTAACTATAAACAATAAGTCATGAGATCAAACACTGACCTTAAATACAGACGTAATCTATATACATTAGGATTAATTTCTCCCCCTTTGATTCACATGTTTTTCAAGAGACCGCCCAAATGATGAATCTAAAGACTGAAATGCCTATATACCAACTATAGTGCAAAAGTGCCTAATGGGTGCCTTTTGAAAGAGCTTTTGCATGCGCAAAATTCTTTATCAATAACATATCCACACATTAGCGTATCAAATGATATGAGTAAGAGATTTAATAAAAATCAAATTCATGGTTCAAAAATGATTTATTCAAGAAAACTAACCAGTGGACATTTGCTTATAAAAACAAGTGTTTGCATCAAACCTAATCCCCACTACATTTACACCTTTTAATTAGCCTATCTTAACCTAAACTAAATTAACCAATAAACAGCCTTACCTCTTTTTAATAGAACTAGCATTAGCCCTCCATTATATTTACTTCCCATAGACTTAGCATAGGATTTCACGCCATAGACTTAACGACAAAACTATATACTACATACTTCGTAAATGTAGTGAAAAAGTAACAGAGTGTTTGTTTGAATAGTTTTGAGTTTAAAGCTTATCTAGCAAACAACAATAAATTAGTCAAGATATTTTAAACCCCAATAGAAATTTTTGCACTCTATGCTTATTACATAATAAATTAAAACTTATTTTTCGAACAAATTAATCAATACAATTAAAGTAAGAATTAAATGTAATGATAACATTAATTGGTGGGTTTGGGATCTCTATAAAATTTTTAAAAAATTTGAGCTAGTTTTATTTTGAAAATGTTTATATACACTCGAATGCCAGTATAATGAACACGAATGGTTGAACGAATTTGTTCATTATAGAGGATTGTTAATTATACTGAAATTTTATACAAAACATCAAAATAAAAGGGTTATTTTTTATATCTCATTATTTTACATCAAATACAAAAATTTATTACAAGTAATCAGTTATTTCCGTTTTTTTAAGAAATTTGAGGGAATTTTAAGTTAGTTTTTTCTAAATATCAATCAAGATACACTGAACCCTGTATAAATTCACACAATTGAGCTATGTGAAATTATAAAATGTAAAAATAGACAATGGGATTTCATAACATTGAATCAAAATAATACCTTAAATAAGCTTATAAATTTATATAGAGTTCATAAAATTAAATTTCATATGTATTTTAACATTAAAATTTTAAAAGAAAGGTAATCTCAGAAATTATTTTATAAATATCTGACAAACAAAAGATATATTTGAGTTTATCATTAAGACTTTGTGGTAAATAAACGATTAGTGAAATCAATTGAATAAAGATTTTAAAGAATAAAATAGTTTTGTTGTAAATCTGGAGATGAAAAGCAGATCTATTTATATTCAGTGGTTTTGAATTTTCGTAAGTAGAAAATGTTAATTAGAATTCCCGCACAAATCAATATGGCTTTGTCTTCGGGTGAGATCACTTGTGGCACACCTACTCTGACGTGATGGTCCTCTTTGACAGTACCGTTCAGAATGATTTGCTCGAACCGTTTGATGATATTTCCTATGGATTCCGAAGAGTTGTTCAGAATATCAAATTCATGTCTGATAGTCGAGTCAGACATCCTTTTGATAACGAAACGCTTTTTCTTGCTTTTCGGATCAGTTATAATAAATTCAACAGTTCTGTCAATTAGGAAACGGGTCTGGCTCAAATGACCAATTGATTGATTAGGGGGACACTCGATATCCGCTTTCAGTCGACCACAACAGAAAGATTTCCAAAATTTTTTAATAGACATCACTTTACGACTGTATTGATCAACGATTGTCATAGTGAAGGACCGGTAAGTCCTTACGCTGTGATTATTATTGATTCCTATATAGAAGAGCTGTTGATAGTCTGCGTTCCGTAATGTCATACCATTGGCAGTGAAATTGTCGCCAAAAATACTGTCAATAATTCTAATGTTGTCATAAATATAGAATTTTCTCAACTTTTCAACGCATTCGAGACCGGCTTTGACTCTATTCTTCTTATGCAACTTGTCTTTAGGTTTTCCCATCCACTCAGAAATTCCATTAGTGACATGGTCAATCGCAATAACCGAGTCAGTACCCACTTGTTTGGGTGGTTCAACTAATTTGTCGTCAACTACTGTTATATTGTCTTTGTCTCCCAAACCGAACTCTTTTGGTTCACTTTTATTATTCACTGGTTGTGCCGATTGTGTGGTAACTCTTGTCTTCAAATGTGAATAAAAGAGCCGATCTATTGCTCGCATAGGTTCGTACTTTCGTTTTGGAGAATAGTGATAATAACGGCCCCCAATCTTTCCCGTGTCTATCTTTCTCCTGAGAATAACTGATTCAGTTTCTGATGGTGACCGGGTCTTCTTCTTCTTCTTTATAGAAGTGCTTTCAATGTATTGGCCCCAACTTGCAAGACTGTCTACATCGCTATCATTCTGTTCATTGTTTAGCCCAATGTCTAAGTTTTGCTTTTTATTCTCTTTATTGTTAGTAACATCGATGACCAGTTTGCCACCATCTGATTCTTTAGGCTTTTCATTCTGTGCTTTGGTGTCATTCAATGAACCTGTTTTGTGGACAACACTTTGTATTTGTTTCGATGGCTCTTTTGATTTGGAGAGCGCCACAGAATCGATAACAACTCTAGATTTAGCCGAAGATTTTTCTGAAGACATTAAAATCACAAAAATTCTTAATTTCCTATAAAAACCGGTAATTTGACAAAAACTATAGTTTAATAATTGAATCAAAACTCGTAATCAATGGATTTGAATAAAATTTTAATCAATATTCCAAATAAATGAATCGTGCAAATAAACAATGAACTTAAAATTAAATAGTTTTCTTCATGGGATGAATTAAGGTACTCTGAAATTAACATTAGTGAAAATTTGGCATTAAAGTTCATAGATTATTATCAATTGTATGGAAAGCGTCTGATATTTTTTGTTCTTCAGTTGTTTTTTCATTATTCCTATCAA
>JAQIWP010000345.1:0-28226 GCA_034695525.1 Euzetes globulus
TGTTCTCTCTCTCTCTCTCTCTCTCTCTCTCTCTCTCTCTCTCTCTCTCCACTTCTTTTATGAAAATTAATTTGAAGTGTACCTTGCTTGTATTTAGATGCATGGATATACGGATCTGGGAACTAATGAAACATCATTATCATCTTTGCAAGGCCCACCAACTGGACCTTGTACTCCTTTGTCATATCTAGGTAATATTAATATTCTTAGGAATTTGAATTGCAAATTTTAGTAAAATGGTAAAATTGTCAGCAGACCCAGACCTGCACCAAGGAACGAGTAACCTGTCGTCTGACCTGTCGAGTCCGTGTGCCAGCGACTGATGGACTGGCATCAATTTCTAACTGCAAAACACTGTTAGTTCCTGAGGCAAATAAAACTGTAAATATTTATGATTTAATCATTTTATGTTCTTTTATGTACTCCGAGTCATATTAAACAAAGCCTTTCAAACAAACAAAAAAACATAATTTACTCAAAGAATTGAATCGATTTTATTATTGATATGTTGTCCACACTTTTATTCGATTAATTTTTTCAAAGTTTTGCTATTTTTAGATGAAAGCCATCATTAAGTTGTATATATTTATACATAAATTCACTGTCAGTTATGATTGAAAAATCTTTTCATTAATTGTAAATCAAATAATTTGGGAATGAACTCGAATTTAGCGAAATGTATAAAACAATTTTTAATAACAAATTATCAAAACGTGAAAAACTATAGTAAATATTAAAATGATTTGAAGCGAAATTCATTGAAACTGTTTTTGAAATTCCTCACAAATACAAGTCAACTAAAAAAGTATTACTAATATAAGTATAACTATTTAGTGAAAAGGCATTCACTTTTTGACATGTTCATAATGCAAGGTGTGTCAGGTGCTACTATCAGACTAGTTCACTTTTGCACCTCTTCTAAAGCTCTACTACTTCTCAAATAATAGATTTGTAAAGATTTGAAAATTGTTGTGTTGTGTTCAGTACATGGCTTTTACACACAATCGGACACAGCATCAAAATATGAGTGAATTCGAGCACAGCATATGAGCACAGCTGCCTTCTCTAAATATGTATTCTCAACAAAAGATCAGCGTTTTGTTCAAAACGACAAAAAGACTTCTCTGATGGAGTAGTTTTCCCTCAATAGACAAGAGTTAACAAAAGAGTTAACAAAATGTGCTCATCTCAATAGGCAGCGCACTGGTGGCCAAAATACTGACCAGACTTATACCAGTGAATAAATTATGATTGAATGAAAGGAAATTTAATTCTTGTTCTTCACATAAATAAAGGATAATATCTTTACTTTGCTTTTGACAGTATTTCGCAGTTAAGAACAAAATAGCAATTTTTCCAACGCTTTTATGTACACCTATTTAGGCCAGTTTATAGCAGGAACAATTTCATTTTTCAAAAGCATAAGCCGTCGCTTCGCATTTTAGACTCTAATATTTGGTGAATTCAATGTTTGATGTAAGGCCTGAAACTCATTCAACTCAATATGACTTCTTCGTGACGCCTATTCTTGAGTAGAAACAACCAATAGTGAAGGAATGGATAGACATTACATAAATACTTTTAGACCGCCTTTTTGTCTATTACTTCCATTTCAAGGTATCTTTAAATGGTCTACCAAATCGAAACCTGGTATATAGAAATCTGATCTCAATTTCGAAATATTTAACTTATTGCGGATGACTAGAAAATGAAGTATCAACCAAATATTTAATCAAAGTGCATAGATGAAAATTTCTATGGCATATTCAATTTTTCAATTTTTATCATTCAAATGCTGTTAAAATGTATTTTTAATTTGAATTCAAATTAAATTTTCTATAATTTGTTTGGTTTGTTGGAAATCTTTAATCTAATAATAAAATGAATACATGTTTTGTGAGAAATGAGTGAATTTATAGCAGAAAAGTGGTTTCGCCCAAAGAAAAACCGAATCACAATTGTATGTGATTTGAGCCGCTTCTGTAACATAACAAAAACAAGGGTAGGACTCATATAAGACTCATAATTCTACTCCTGTGTCAGTGAAGCCGAGGAATTGAAAGAATTCTGATGCGACGACTGGCCATCAGATAGTCATAAACAGTAAAACAATATCCAAAAGCGAAATAGAGGTCAGGAGTCATAAACAACTTTCTGACGGCTTCTCTGACAAATTATTTAACGATTGGCGGAGAGGACCACACGACTAACCCATACCTCAGCGGTCAAAACAAATATGGATTTCATCCTTCTATTAAACCGTAAACTAAACAATACAAACAATTAAACCTGGTACAAATCGTCTTTTTCCCAATCAGGAGGGCTCTCGGTCTTATGTATAAATCAAATATATATATGCATTTGGGCATTTTGAGATACTATCTAGAGCCAAAATATCAATTTACCAAGGCATTTTTGACTAAAATAAACCATTTTTCATAATGTCGATTAATTATCCGCAATTTAGTTAAAAAATTGAAACCGAAAGGGGGTATGCGGGGGGGGGGGATATTTTGTCAAAAGTGCTGGTGAGGGTTTGGGGGAGGGGAAATGGCGGACGGAATTAATAACGAAAACGCCCATTTTCTACTAAAATGGCTTATTTGCCGGTGTTTTTAAACTTAAATTAGCCTAATTAAAGCATATTTTGCAAGTTTAAAAATCCTTTAAATAAAGAGCGAAATGTCAGATTTTTGGCCAACATTACCAAAAATGAAATCCTAAAACTTATCCAAAAATTTGCCCGCTTTTCTCGCCGGAGCCTCGGGGGAGAGTGGGAAATATTTTCAGTTTGCGGGGAAAACAAAATCCAGCCCCCTTTTGGGCACCTCTGGTGCAATTTTTATTAAAAAATCCCAGAAATGTTCCATGCCATTTAGTTCCTTAAGATATAATTACACCAAAAAATCATTGGAATTTTCTCTCGAAACAGCTTAGGTAACCCTAATAATTAAGAATTCATTTTAAAATTAATTAAACATGCCAATTAAATATCGAGGATAATATTTTGACCATTAAAATAGTTATCTAGCAGATTGTTGCTTTAATATCAAATTGTTATCCAATTGAATATTTTCGTTGCTATCCTTTGCTATCTTTTTAACCATCTCTTCATTTGCATTCATTTATAGAGAATATATTGCAGAGGTCACCAAGGGGGGACAACGTACGCCCAAGGGGCGTTTGGTCCCCCTTTACAGAAAATTTTGAAATTTGGGACCCTCTAGCCGGCAACCGGTAAGAAAGGCGAGCCGGCAAATTTTTGGAAAATTTAGGAAATTTAGATAAAAATTTGGGAATTTTTGGTAATAATGGCTAAAAATTAAGATATTTTTGCAAACGGCCGGAAAACTCGCGATTTTGTTCTTTATTTTAAGGAATTTAGCCTTCAAACTTGCAAAATAGCCTAATTAAGCTAATTTTGAAATAAAATGGTCGATTTTGGCTTCCGGAAAATGCCCCCTAGGGTCTTCCAACTTGGTTACCCCGGATATATTTCTGAAGTAAAATACTCTGAGATTTGATTGAATATACATGTATTTTAATAAAATGATGAAATATTCAATTCTGATATCAATCGAAAAAGTATTAAAATAATCTTTGAATAAAAAGTCAAAGAGTGTCTCATAAATCACTGTATATGAGCTAAAAGTCAACATTTTATATTTTATGACAATTATTAAAAAATTTTGGTAATTAGAATTAATCTGATTAATAAGATTTACAGATATTTTTTTTGTAAGTTCATTGAGTTTGTAATGAATTAAGTGTGAATCGAATTTCAAAATGTATAATCAAGTCATTTTGAGAAAATTCATTCAGGTTTTGAAAATTATTAATGAAAGCAGTATTTAAAAGTATGACCGACTCGTGGACTAAACGACAAGAAACTCAATTTAAAAAATTCTTAACGCGATTAAACTCAGATTGAATTTAATTTGTTTTTTAATTAATGATAATTGAAATTCAATGACTTTTTTGTGGAATTCATTAAGTTTTTCCTTTTATTCAATGTATTGATTTAATCAGTGAATCAAAAATAATTGTCTGATAATTGTTGGCTCATTAGAGTCATTCATTTTATTCATTGGGCACAGACTCAAAACTGGAAACTGATTGATGAAAAGGATGTTGCAACTTGCAATATAATAGATGAGCTCTGAATTGAAGCGAATAATCGAAAAATTGGTCCAATTATTAATTGAGTGAATAAAATAGTTTGTCTTAAGTGACAAATGTGTGATCAAAAAGCTGGCGAAGCAATGGTCTGACCGGACGAAGAATTGGCGTCAAATTGAATGAGCGCTTACATAGACTGAATGGACGGCATATTTAGATTGTGCCATAACTATGATGGCAAAGCTACTGATAAGGTGAAGGAGGATGAGATGGTTGGACGCTTTGATCAGTTTTGACGTTAGACATGCCTTACGTTAAAGCGAGGCATAGATCCAGTGTTGAGACAATAAAGAGCGGAAAATACTAAAAAAGTTCTCGTCTTATCTTTAACGCTATCTTATGGATCATTAGAGGCAATAGTGGGTTCACAACACTCACTTAAGAAGCCCGGGGCCACTAATGCCAAGAAAGCCGACAGCTCTGTATGGCTTGACTACGATTTTGGTGCAACAGATCTCTATCTCTCTCCCATTCAAAGCTTTGATGTTTTGCCGAACTGTCTGCCGAGAGTCGCAGGAAAGTCATAGGAGAGAGACGGGGAGAGGAGAAGGGAGAGATGGTCACTGTTCTCATATATTTAAATAAGCAAATCAAATATTAAATGCAAATCAGTTGTGAGCAATACATCAATTGATGGCAATAGAAGTTCTGTTTTATTTAAGTTATGCTTTTTTGGTGTTCAGCACAAAAAACACTATTTAGATAAGGCTTAAGAAATTGAATATTTTATTTGTAATAATATTTGGCATCGAAAACAACTTTGGAGTCTTTGGAGCGGTGGCGCCGACCAGACTCTATAGCTGTAAAACTTGAACACTGAAGAACGTGAATGTCTTTGCAAAGACGGCTCGAAATTCAAGTCAAATAAGAGTCAACGACGAATAGACAGGGATGCGGACCACCCAATGCATTGGCGTCTGTCCTGCATATGACAGGCTATGACACTCTCTAACACTCTGTTATTCCAATCGAAATTCTCGACTTATTTTTTGGATAAAAACTGAATTCGAATCGTGAGCTCCGAAAAAGAGCTGAAAATGAATTCACTTAAAAATTCATTGTGTGATAGGAGAGAGTGAGTGAGAGCTCAGTTGACTTTAGTTTCCAAATAGATATTCAGTGAAAACGTAGTGAACATAATATGATATGTTGTGTATGAATGAGTAGACGCATTAAAAGTGCATCTGCTCTGATATGCTGTGCTCTGCTCTAAAGTGCATCTGCTTTTAGCTCATATCGATCGTAACACAAAATATTGATTTTGTATAACTACGAGGTATAGCACTGACAGCACACATACACACACACACACACCAACTCTACACAACTGCACACATCAGTAGAGAACAGTTCTCTCAAGAGATGAACACAATATAGAGCGCTGTAGACTCTCTAATGCATTCTGAGCTGTGATGCTGTGCCAGACTCTCAAGACTGGACTCATTGATTCCATTGATACGATTGCTATGAAACGATACGACAAAATGTATTGATATATACCTAAAAACACTTCTGATATTCTAAAACGATTTTTCGTGTCGTTTGCTTCTCGTTATTAAACTTTGGGCTATTGATTGACTCAATACTAGAGCATAATATCACACATTTTTGCTCATCAGTTAACTCTTATGCATATTAGATAACTGTGTGTTTGTGTTTAGGCTTTTTTTGCTGCACTCAGTCAACAAATATAACATCAGAGCCAGTGATAGATTAAATATCTGACTGAAACACACCATTTATATGTGGCTCCAGATCTCAATTTCAACAAAACTTACGCAAACGTTCCTAAAATTTCCGGTCGAAACTGTCAATCATTTTCGCTTAAAATGGTATTTTCAATGAGTTCATCGATATAAGCAAGCTTAAAGTAGTCAATTCAAACAATTTACAAATCAAAGCCACTGTCAAATTAGACAAACATTAGTGAAACAGGGAAATACACCTATTTGTGTGCTCGACAAATAGCTATTGTAGTTATGGCCAAATAAATGAAAGTCATATAAATATTCTATAAAGAAATGACTAAAAAAGCAATAAAATAACAAAATAAATAACATTTGAATAAATGCAATAAAATTATCAAATATTAAAAATCATTGAAATCTCTTTTAAAGGAAAAATTTAAAAAATGTTATCATTTGTCTCACATTTTCCTACTTTTTCAAAATCCTATTTTCTCTTTAATAAAAAGAACATTTTTCTTTGATTTCGTATTCAATTTTGAAAGCTCATTCGAATTTTGTCGAAAAATGTCCTATTTTTCTAAAATTTCCCAGCAGCAACTTAATTAATTCCAATTTTTAAATAAGCCCAAAAATATTTTTGAAAAATATCTTGTAAAATTTGTGAATTATTTCGAATCTGAGTCAATTTTGGAATTAAATTCTTTTAAATAAAATACAAGAATAGAATGAATTGTTTGACAATTGTCTGAAAGTATTGATCTGTTATCCAAACGAGACAGTTGTCAATCAAAGACGTGTTCGAGTGGCAAATCGTTTGAATCACTTGTGACCACTCGAGCGCTAAATCTGAGCCAAACGAACAAAATATGCGATAAAATAGCAATGCGTGCAAATGATCCCCATTTTGACAAAAGAATCTCAAATTAAACGTATGATAATAATAAGTACTCCACAAATGAACTCTATTTGCACTTAATATTCACTATAAGACCACACATGCAGTCCGATTCTCACCAAATATGAGAACATATGACTCTTCCAACACATGTCTAATAGTTACCCTGTGCAAATGAAAACTGGATAAAAAATCAATTAAACTGTTCGACTGAACCGAAAAAAAGTTGGCCCTAAAAAGTGATTTCCATAATAAAGGACTCGATCGTAAGCGCATTACTTGAGCGCAATCTAACCATTATTTTACTTATTGAGTCTTATATTCGCTTTTTTTCTTCAGACGAGTTATGTCTGGACTGAGTATTGATCGCTTATTGATCTGCGGAGGACTCGGCACCGAATTTAGCGCCGGCTCTTATATAACTGAATGCTTACTTTGATTTCTCTACTCAAACACACTTTGTCTCACATCAAGTCTTTTATTCATTCATTTAATTTAAAACATTTACACAAATAAAAACATTTATTCAAATCAGTCTTTTTTTGGTAATTCTATTTATTTACTATTTGTTTGATTTTAGATAAATCTGTGCAAAATATTTTCTAATTGTATCGAAATGCATGGTCATTTAACATTGTAGATTATTTCCCAAAAATATTAATTTTAAATACAAAAAATTTTTAACGTAAAATTTTTCCAGTTTTAACCAAGAAGTTATAGTAGCTATGCTAAACACCAGAGCACTTTCAAAAATATTTTGGGTTCGATATAACATTAAAGATATTAATAATAGCATTATGTAAATTAGTGAATGAGAAATCATTTTTTAGATCTAATCTTTATTTTAGTCGTATTTTAATGAAATCTGATTAACAGATTTTGCAACTTTTATGAATCCACTGCTGAAGGGACGGACTTTTGTTTGGAGTCGGAATCAGCATATCGTCTGTACATTTTCCTGCACAGCACTGCTTATGGTAGAGGAACGTAATAACATATTGCTTTAGCTTAAATTCGATAAGAGTATCCAGGAAGTGATCTAATGCATAAAAAGTAATTCTTGTGGAGATAGGGGATCACCAGTAGTGGAACTGGTAATGCTTTTACACTCGAATATGAATTATAAGTGAACGCAGTTCTATAATTAGTGACAATCACGA
The DNA here is from genome assembly GCA_034695525.1 of Euzetes globulus. NCBI lineage: Eukaryota > Metazoa > Arthropoda > Arachnida > Sarcoptiformes > Euzetidae > Euzetes > Euzetes globulus. The sequence goes on from JAQIWP010000345.1 coordinate 7,923, forward strand.
GATACAAAACTACCCTTTTTTGCAATCATTTATTTTGAAAAAATATTTTAACATAAGTGAGGCCTCTGTCAAAGTCTGTCAAAGTCTGTCAAAGTCTGTCATCGAATGAAATTTAAGTATTGTTCTGAACTATTTGTAATGTCTGTTTTTTATATATTTTATTTGAAATATTAATAAAATATTAAATGAGCAAGGAATTGAAATTCTTAATGTGATTTGTTGTTGATTTTAAAAAATAATGTTATCTAATATTTGAATTGTATTGAGTAAAATAGAACTTGAATAAGAGCTCCGCTGGCGATTATAAATATATCTCTCCATTGAAAGGCAACAATAAATAGAAATAAAATATTATTTTCGATGATTAACATAACAAAAGTGGAGCAGAGATACGTTCAATCGACTCCATTGTAAAGTTGGAGGAAGTATTTGAACCGAAGGAAACCACATCACGAGAGAAAAGCTTTCGGAGGCAATTCATATATCGTTTGTAATCACCGAAAAACTTTAACTTTCGAATAGTTGAGCATTTTTTGTGCACATCCTCTGGTCGTTAAAGTGGAGCGACTTTTACGTTAAATATACCACAAAATTTCGAGATATGCAATAAAACTAAGTTTTTAGCAAGCAAAAAATATCAATTCAAAATAAGCACCAATTTACTATGATTAACAAAATCAAAAACTTAATCCGTTGATTTATAGCATTTGAATTTTTTATATTAAAAAATCAACTAATTGTAGCTTTAAGTTGTAATGGATAAGTTCAAACCCCTAGAATAGTGAATGTTCTAGAATCTTGTATATCACTGGTTTAAGGTTAATAATCCTTTACATATGAATATAATTTTAAGGATGTGTTCATATTAACAAAAATGAACATATTTTTGATTATTATAAATGTCGGTCATCAGTACGAATGCAAATCCATTGGTTTATTAGTTGTAATGTTTGCACAGATTTGATAATTCTTCAAATAAATTCTTTTTTTAGAATTTTCATTTTCGATAAATACATCGTTAAAAAAGGCATGAAATAAATCAAACTAGTTTATTTGCCTTTTCTTATCTATTAATAATTTCAAAAATGCTTTTATTAAATCGGAAATTGTAAAACTAATTCCATGGAAAGGATGACTGGAATGTATTTAAGGCACATCATATCTAAACGAGCTCTTTGTGAAACCTGTATAAAGTGACCAACATTTTAAATCTAGTAAATATATTTAACGTGATCTGTGTCTTATAGGAGTAATGCAAATCACAATCTTATTCAAAATTTATTCGTTTTTTAAACGCATAGATAATTAAAATTTACAAAATCTGATTCTAAATGAGTTTAATTTTAAGATTATTATAATAAACCAAATTATCGTCACTAATGAGAAGGGGTTTAGAAACAGTTTTAAAGTTCTTGTTCTCATTTTTAATTTGAATAACAGGATGCGTTTGAAAAAAAGTATTTTTAATTCAGGGAGTTTCTGGGAAAGGTGGTCACCTGTAACGGGAATCATAATGAATGGCAAACATATTGCACAGGACTGTAAAGCAGCCAATATTACAATGAATTTGAAAGCATTTCAAGACGGGTGATGGCTTATGATGAGTTACACCCGATTTGGGCTAATTATATATTTTAGATTCGGGCACAAAGATTGTCAGGGAATGCATAACAGCATTGAAATGGGTGGGTCCCCAACCACTGTGTGTATGCTTTTATTCCGAGGACCTGACAAAGTTGTGATCAATAGTTATCTCAAAGTACATGAATTGGTGGTGAACTTGACCATTATTTCTAATGCAAAGCCTGGACAATGTTTATCTTGCTCATTTCGAAGAAACTATTAGAATAAATTACCTTGGTTGGACTATTATCTTATTTTTTAATCACTAATAACGGCATCCGTTGTGAAGACAATTAATTTTTTTGTTTTGAAAGAAGACATTAGTCATCACAATATTAATGATTGCCATCAAAACGAGCGTAAAATGTTTGATAGCATCCAAAGCATAGAACAGCGCCAAAGAGGGCGACGCTTATGTATTGGAGGCGCAGGTGAACCCAAATTCAATTGCCATTAGAGCCGACAACTATGATATACGCTTATGACAGAAAGACGGCTCAATGATCACCAGTTGTGGCTCTTATGACATTAAATTTTAATCAAATGATTCGCATATATCACATACAGTATCTCATTTGGCACAGACTCACGTGTGCTCTCAGCCCTGTTATTGTAGTTTTCCAAATAATAACCCAAACCACATAACCATATTATCAATTTGAGGATAATCAAGCTCACACAACACAAACATTCGAGCATCAGATCAATAGCTTGCTAATTCAGTGATAAATAACATAGAGGCTCCATCAAAACAATATCAAAAAGAGCTTGCAAAAATATTAGCTACCAGTTTATTCAACTTAAAAATCAGGCAGTCAATTCCAGATTTATCAAAAAAACGTGCAACCTTAATCATCATTTGAATTTAACGGAAATTAAAGGGATGGACTGGTTTTGTCATTATAATTAAACGAGGATAAATTTTTGCATAATTATAGTACTGACATAATCTCTTTGTCAATAAGTAACAAATCGATGATTAGTACATATTTTTGTTCATTTAATACAATGCTTATAAAAATGAGCGACAATTTGGAGAAATGTGTAAATTAGGCTTTGCTTTAAGCTTTGTTGTATTGAAAGTAAGTTGTTTTGTAGGGGTTCTATATTTTCTTAATTTGATTTGGTTACTGAATGGTGACAAATACACAAATTCTTTACTCTTGCAACTTTACTCTTTATTGTTTTTTGTTTAACATTCAAAGCCCAGATGAAATCGAAGACTGAATAATGTTCACTGAATAAACAATTGAGGATTGATTATATTTTTAAGGGAATGTTGAAAAAAATCCATAGAATTTGGTTATTAATAACAATAATAATCCATTTATTTGTGTTTATGTCTTCAAATACGAGATGCGATCAATATTTTTGGTTGTGTTTTGTTATTTCACTTAATATTATTGATGATTGTTATTAGAGTGCCTTTAGATCACAATATTAGTGAACAATATTAGAGCCAAAATGCAGTCAATTTGAGCGTTGGATGCATTGCGTGTCCGCACGAAAGTCCCGAAAGGATATAAACATCAGAATACGAGAGCAGAGCATAGTTTCATAGCTTTAAAAGCTTTAATATTAGACGTGGCGCTAATCTGTCAGTCGTGGCCCATTTCCCCCGAGTCCTATACCTTCTATGCAAACTCTATGGATACTCAGCAATCTTCATAAACTAATTCATTGAATATTCTTTCATTAGAATCGGTCGAAATTTGCAAATAAAAGCTAAAGTATAGCACAATATCTTTCCTCTCACAGATATGAGACATACCACCAATTCTTTTTAAATGAAAATAGTAGACAATGTCATTTAAATATCGACAAAATTTAGAATTGACAGCAAATTATGTGTTATTATCCACAAAGAATTGGTTATTCTAGGTGCCCAAACTTTCGACATCCCTGATTGACAATATTGATCAGAGGAAACATTTGACTAAACAATATTTTGAAACAAAATTAAATTCTGAAAACAAAGTAATGATTAGAATTGCAGCAGAATTTTAATGAACCAAAGGCTCTGAATTCTAATTATTCGAGGCAATGATATTTTGCGTGTAATTCATTCGTTCACTACTTTTTTCAAATACATTGAATGAGTGGACAGAATAAAAATAACGATATGATAGCAATGAATACGAAGGGCAGAGGAATCACGTATTTGAGTGAAGCTGAAAATGCAGTGCAAATACTATTGTATGCACAGATAGTTTAATGAATAAATTAGACTCAACTTAATCCTAAAGCATAGACACACGCCTTTTGTGAACACCACATTGTGCCACATTATGACCAGGCTTAAAGTCGGCACTAATTTATGGCATAGCAATGAGCAACAACTGACTCTCTGCTAGTTTAAGCTGTCCTCGAATTGTCCGCACCGACAGATCCCTGCAATTGTCGGATTAAAATTGAAATTATTTTTATTTATCGGAAAATTTATTTCATTAAGATTTTAAATAAATGTATTGATTGGCCATAAAATCAGATCGTTTCGAATTGATAAACAAATTAATTCTCAATACACTTGGTCAATGCTTACTCACTCACTCACACAATTGAATACTAAAGTTTGGTTGTCATTTGTCTTCTTGTTTCAACTTTTCAACCAAATTATTCTTCAATAATTGAAGACCAAATTTAATTAATCTAGATGTGTATATAATATGCTAAGGAAGATTTAGGTGAAATTATCTACTTTTACTAATTTATTAAATTGTTGTTTTCTGTTAATTATGTGTTTGGCATAAAGTTGACTCTATTTAAAAGTTATTTAATTTACTGAATCATATGACTATTTAAATCATATTGAATCAGGATTTTCATATTTATTAGGAATTTATATTTAAATAATTAGATTATTCCGAATAAATTGTTTGGAGAACCAGATTATGGCAATCTGTTTGTGTGTCCGTCTGTTCGATGAGTCGAATCCCAAAACAGCAAAAATTGAAATTCAGTTTTCAAATCTTTAAAGACTCAAAAAATTATAAAAAAAAGTATTTCAAAAAAGTGCATATATTTTAAACGATTGAAAACAACTCATGTTTATATGAGATATAACTCACAACAAAACGATAAGAAACCACATTTTCAAGTCTTGGTTCAAATTTTTCAAATTTTATTTAAAATTACATTTCAATCTCATGTTTCAATGCTGTGTATCGTTTCGTTGGTATTAAAACCTTGTTGACTCAATTCTTTGGAATAAGGTTCAATATTTTGCAATTCGGTAGTTCTGTGGCTAACCGTTTCACAGATTTATTTGGAGTTGAAATTGAATAGAGAATGAGAGAGTTGCAAATTAAATAGAGCCAAAGCCAAATAGGCTGACACACAGTCTGATAGGAACTTAATTCAGTAGTGCTTTGATTTGCAATTTTAAGTGAATAAACCAATTGATAGCCGAAAACAACCCTTCGCTGAATAAATTGTTTTTTCAACGCACTATTCAATAAGTATTGACTTTTAATATCTACCAATTTTTATAACGTTTAATACATTTACTGAATATATGATCTTGACCAGGGGTCACCAAGCGAGAAGACCTTAAGAGGGGGCCGTAGGGTGGGACCAAACGGAGCTTCGGCTAGGGGACCAAATTTCAAAACTTTTCGTCTAGGGGACATTTTCCGGAAGCCATATCGACTGGAAACTGCTATTTTCTTCTAAATTAGGCTTATTTCCGGCGATTTTAAGCGTAAATTAGCTAAATTACCCTATAATTAGACTATTTTGCAAGTTTGAAGGCTAAATTCCTTAAAATAAAGAACAAAATGGCGGATTTTTGACCGCCATTTGCAAAAATTATAGAATTTTGACAGCCATTACTGAAATCTCCCCAAATATTTTGCCTAAATTTTCCAAAATATTTGCCGGCTCGGTTTGTTCGGGGGCTAAATCTCAAAATGTTTCGTCTAGGGGGCCAAGTACGTTCGCCCCTCCTCTTGGTAACCCCTGATCTTGACCATTACACTACAGCTTTCTTAAATCTTCAATATTTTTATAAGTTATTTTCTTGAATGTGCTATCTCATTTTTCTATTTCCAAATATCATTTGCAGTGCTATTACTTTTCACATTTTTAAAGATAACAAAGTAGCCAAAAGAAGATTTTACAAGATTAAATTCAAGATTCGTTCAAGATAAACTGAAATTAACTGTGATTGACAATTTAAAAAAATAAAATAAAAATTGAATCTTTTAATTATTTTCTCAAATTTTTACTCAAAAGAATCTGAGTTTTGGTGAGAAAATGTGAATGTAGGCAAGGTCGTTCATTCCAAAGGAAGGATAAAGTACAAATTTACTTTTTCAATGCTGGTATATCTCCTGAATCCCTAAAAATATGATTCAGTAATGAAAACCAATAAACATTAAACTGATAAAAATTCAATGTCGCGACAACACCCTGCTCATCTTTGAATCTGAGAATTTTCCTGAAATTTCTGTTTTAGTTTATTTAAAACTAATTTTTTGTTTTTAAAAAACTCAATTTAAAAGAAAAGTGAATTTTTGATAAATTTAATTTTGAAACTGCAGTTCAGTTGAATCGAGATTTAAAACATGACTTTAAATGAGTCGCAATGAATGTCGGAATGCAATGACATTTTCTGCTATTCTTCGTAGGAATTGAACGAAACATTACTTTATTATAAATGTTCTGCAATTCAATCGAAGTATACAAATGTATAAAAATGCAAAAATATCGATAATGTAATGAAATCTTCAATTGACTCAATTATTACGAATTTTTCAATAAAAAAGTAGTGAAATAATTAATTTGTTGTCAAATAAATGGTTTGATTGCAATAATTATACATAATTTTAATCAAATCGATAGAGAAAACTAAATTCTAAAACTAATTGAATTGCAAGAGCAAAATAAAAACAATGACTGAATGTTAGCATTGGGCAAACCTATACCAACAGTTTTATAGGTTCGAGTTTGAGCTGATCCAGAGCTGGCATAGCAGCAAACAGAGCACTGGCAGTGTAGTTGCAGTTCAAGATTGCTAATGTAACACAAACGCAATCAGGATAAAAGCCTTTCCAGTGCTGTTCCCTTGGATTGAATAGAGGAATACAGTAGTCATTTGACTGCAGCCCCCAATGAAAATGATGATCAATATTACTGTTATTCTTTGTTACTCTACTATTTGAACGACTCAACTGATGAATACAGTAGTCGTAGTAGAAGTCGACTGGATTTTGGGTCACTTTATACCAAACACAAAACAACACATAACACAGGGCTGTGCTCTGTTTTATCGTTTAAAACTTATGTGCATTAAATCTGGTGAAGAAGTTTAAAGAAAAACACGAAAATTGATTTTCGCTTATATTCTAAAAACTATATGAAAGCAAATGAAAAAAAGTTAGAAAAATAAACGATTATTAGCTAAATATGAAAACCAAAGAATAACAGAACAGATGTTTAAAAAGGATTTGTTAGCAGTTTTCACAATAAATACTATCGTCCCTTAATCTAAGAGCGCTCTGATCCTGACTAACACTGACCGACATCTAAATGCGATGCCTTAACAATATCTGGACGGCAATGACTGCCAGTCAGAGCTTTTGGTTATCAATGATGCTCTGATGCAGATCAGTGCCAGTCCGGTACCAGTGCTAAACCAGAGCTGCACCAGTGCTGTCAGTATTGCAATTTTACTATATTTAATACATCATTTCATATGTATTGTTAGCCAAAGAGCATAAAAATTGTAGCCTTTCTTTTGTTAGGCTTTCCTCAATGAATGGGGACTTTAGAGATCAGATAGAGATAGAGTTCGAGAGACAATACGTGTAATTCAATCGCTTCGGTCGTATGGCCTGTAATGCAATCGTTCGCATAATACTAATGCCTTGAATGGCAAACATCGTGTTCTCTATTATAAGTTATTTAAGGATTTATTGTCACCAGAATTACAACTGTGCTATAAATTAAAGATAATGTTTCGATGAGAACATCATTCAAAACATTTGCAAACATTATATTTCGTAGTCATTGTTATGACAAACAGACAGTCAATGATTGGCTTCGATTTCATTCGACAAAATTATTCTGAAATTTATTCACTACTTATTCACTACTTATTAACAATCGATAGTTTCAGACCACTATTCAACTAAATTACTGAATAATATTCCAACAGTTTTTTTCTTCTCAAATTTTAATCAACAAAGTCCTTAAATTTTTAGATTATTATAAGATTAACCTTTAAATTATGAAAAACATGAATGAGCAAGTTTTCATTAAATAAATAATTAGAATAAATTGAAATTCAGAGCAACGAATAAAGATTAGAGATTTACTTTAAATGGTTCGACAAATGCCCAAAAAAGTCATCGATTGCCAGATATATCACTAATCACTAAAATACGATCATTTTCTATGAAAAACTGTTTAAATAATTGATTTCTCAAAGCATTTATAAAATTGAGCTAAAATTTAATAGAACTGCAAATCGTTTGGAACAATCTTCAAGTAAAATATCATGCTATTTTATTAAAATGATAGACAAAAAAGGTAAATTGAAAAATACGCAGAATTTATTTGATATAAAATTATTAATACAATGAAAAAAATAATTCAATTGATTTTTTCGATTATAATAAATAAAATTTAAAATTAATATATTTCTAACACTATTTAGGACTTGAATTATGACTAAATTATGCGGAGTTTCAATAAATTTGACTCCAATTCAAAGCTCTAAACAAACGAATGGAAAATAAGGAAATTTGAAACAATTTGAGGTAAAAAAAGTTGAAGTTTTCGCCCATTTTATCAAAATATAAACTGATTTGATTTTGAAAATAAATTACCAATTCTTAAAAAATGAGTCGAAAATAAGGCACTCCAAAAGTGAAAGGCTTTGGCCATCAGTTTCTCCAATACTAGGACAAATTACATAAAAATATAATTGAGTTTCAAATTTGGTCAATAAATTATAATACCTGAGCCATTTTATGAAACTGTTCGACCACTGCAGGAATTACTGCTTTGACACTGACATCAATCAATGCCTGCATGTAGTGAACGGCTTCCTCGTCATTCAGGTCGAGTCTGAACTTGTCCTGAACTTTTTTAACGGTTTTGTCCGGTTCTAACGCAATGTCCGGAACACTGGCGTCGACCATAAGTGAGAATAAATTCAATATGAGGTTTGAGTGTCGCCGCAAATGAAGGAAAGCCGTATAACACAGTTTTCGAAAAGACTGGTAATGTTCAGAGTTAGTGCCACCCATCGCGTCAACCATTTCACGGCTCAGTTTCATTGGCGGTGGCAATGGCTTTGGGTCCCGACCTAATATGAAGCCAAAGTCGATATGAAACAATTTGCCAGTTCTGGTCAGCAATAAGTTGTCCAAATGTCTGTCCCCGACTCCCAATAAGTATGTGATAACACAATAACCAGCTTTTTATGCAAAACAAATATTTAAATAATGATAGACTCAAAAGACTAAGAAATTACCGCAAGACTTGACATATGCGTCCATAACTTCTGGGGAAACGCCATATATTGCGTCTGCGGGGGCGTGCTTTCTGTAGTAATTCTGAATACTACCCTCCGCCGCCAGTGCTTCGGCCACTGATACAGATTCGATGAATTGAACGAATCCATGTTTACTACTGGTGGCCAACACCCGGTATGGCGTCAGCTTTAAGTCCAAATTCTCTCTACGCAATAATTTGTCCATCAGAGTAATCATCTGAAGAATGAGTTGATCCTGTCTGAGGTCATCCCCATGTTTGAAGATTGTGAAGTATTCTGTGTTCTTAGATGTAGAAAATGCTAACTTTCCGGGCATTAGAGCGCTCTTGAATAGAGTGGCTTTGGATGGCATAAAACCTGTTATTTTGATGTCGGGGTCGAGCGGTAGTGGCAACGGATCGAAAGGAGTGAAATTCACTTTAAATGTTTCGGTGTCTGACAACAGGTTTTGAAGTCTTTCGATCTTCTTTTTGCGGTTCCCGTTCTCAGAGGCGACCACTTTCATCAATTTGACCAATTTTTCAACAAAGGTCTGCTGTCGGGACAGTAGTTGTCGGCGCGCTCTCAGTTCAGAGCTTCCTCTTTGAAGTCTTAGACTAAATCTCTTCATTACTATTATATACATATCATTGACTCGAATCGGTTCACTCGATGTGTTGTTATTTATTATATTAGTATTACTTCCACTATTGGACACATCATTGAACTGTCCGTCTTCACACTCGACCATTAAATACCAGAAGAAATAATTGGCCAGAGTGTCATTAGCACAGGCTCTCCCAATTAAAAATGTCGACAAATCCTCCTAAGAATAAATGAATGAGTAAATTGTAAAAAACAATTGTTCACAAAAATGATTAAATTTACCTCATTTTTCGAAACATTTTCTAAATTTTCATTCAAATTATTGTCGATTTTGAGAGCATTCAATGAATCGGTCAACACGTCTGAAGCAGTGCTGCCCTTCCTTTGATTAAATTTATTAGAACTACTCTTCCCTTCAATTAAAGGGTTTAACTTAATTTGTTACTTAGCGAAAAGTGATCTTATAAGGTCATAGTAACTAGCAATAGTCAAGACTGAGATCAATCATAAAACTGATTCGAATAAAAAATATTCGTATTTTAAATTCAATTTAAAGTCAGTTTGATTGATGAGTAAATACAATTAGCTATATTCTATTCATAGCATTCGACCTACTATAAGGACAATTCTTTATCAAGGGGTATCCTTATATCCTTTTTAGATGGTCATGGTAACGGATTAAAATCCAACTTTTCATTGTGGGAAAGAGTAAGAGAAAAATAATAAGTAATTAAATACCTTTCTCTGTCAGTTCTGTCATCGAAAGAGAGTGCCTTTTCTTTATCGAAAGCTCTTTTGATTTCTTCAAAGTTCTCATATTTGAGCGCTTGAACTAATTGAAGCAAATAAAGGAGCAGTTCCTGCAATAAAGTGGAGACATAACAATTAAGTCCAAGTTAAAAATGTATGTTTGCCATACCTCGTCCGGTGCGTGTTGTAGTCGAGTGACAGCATACCTTCTGACCGACTGGTGTTGAAACTGAGGAGACAATAGTTCCAAAGCATCTTCGATGTCAATGGGCTGCCAACTGTCGAGGAGTTGTATGGCCTGATGGGCTTCGTTTGTCAACTGCCAGTTGACGGACTTCAAGAATTTGGTCAACGCTTTCTTCTGATTTACTAAATAAAACCGGAATTTCCACAACAAATCCTGTTCTTCGTTTGTCAGTACTTTTGTGGGCGGATAACACATAATAGCATTTAATTGATCCCTTGTGGGGGCGTTGGGCTTCAAATCGCGATCTGTAATACCACTCCTCACACTCCGGGAAAGTTTGTGATGTTTGCTTTCAACGAGGTTCTCCATCGATAGCTCCGGGTCTGGAATTATGACCAAATCATTTTCAATGAAGGCGTATTGACAGCTTTCTTCAGCACCACTCTCGAAATAAACAACTGAGTGGTCGACACCATTGATCGTTACAATTGGAAACTCCACTGAAAGGTAAATATAATTTGTATTTTTCTTTTCCGTTTGAATTATTTTTTCGATCTCTTGAAACGTAAGTCTGTCCAACCAATCCTTTTTAGGCAGTTCTCCGTTTCGGTATTTCTTCTTCAACTGAAATAATCAAAAGTCGTTTTAATAATTATAATAATAAAACGAATCAAATGTTTGTCCAATACTTTAGTTATGCGATTGATTTGCGACGAAATACTATATTTTCCGTTTTTGAAGCCATCATTTTCTCCGTTCTTCTGATTGTTTAACCAAACCCTCAGGTCATACATCCCTCTCCTCATTGAGCCGTGTTTTCCGAATATTGTGATCGCAGTTCCGCCCAAAACACAGGGTTCAGCCGAATCGCAAGTGTCGACAATTGTGAAACTCAAGAGAGAGTCGCGAGGAATGTCTGATAACTTCAGAGGAAATAAAAGCCATTCATTCCATCTGTTAATGGATTTGAATAAATTTAATTAAACTATTGTTTTGAACTAAAAGACGAAATACGGACTCATATCTGTTTGTCATTTGCTTATATGGGGTCTGTTGTGTCGGACACAACATCTTTCCATTTGAGTAGAGATCAGAAGTGATGTAAAGATGTGGCGAAACCTTCTGTGAGTTGATTTTGCTGTTGGCCTCCAATCCCTCTAAAGTACCGCTAATTTCATTGAAATTAACAATTATATGACATTTCAGATATATTTGCCAATTGTATACCATTTTATCCTAAAGAAGACGTCATCCAAGTCTGAAGTATAGATGAAATTGAATTTATGGACATCTTTGACATCTGACTCAGTGGCCAATTGAATGTTCTGTTGGGTTAGACCTGAAGACGACTGAATTGACATTATTTCAAATCCGATTCATTTAACAATAAAACAAATTTAAGTGTTCGTCGATTTAATCCTTATTTTGTTTTAATTATTAAATAAAAAACAATTAAACGATTGATTTATTTAAGCATTTTTGGTGAAGAAAAGTGTAAACAAATGATAAACAACTGAATGAATTCATTTAAATGCCATTACGTCATATCTTTTCATAATTGGGGTACTTTTCTTACCATTTCATGTAATGTAATATTTGAGCGACACTTCAAGACATGTGCTTTAAGTTAAAGGTATTTATTTCGGTCTAATTTTCAGTCGTTTTAATTACAGTTTAATTGAAGTGATGAGAATCGCAGGTAAAGCTACAAAAGGGAAGGGCAAGCGCTGGACAAAAGGCGGTTCCAGTAGCTCCAACCCTCAGGCCAACAGACATCGATCGCATGCCAAATGTTTGACGACTTTGACGACATCAACGCGACCACAATCTAAACAGTCATTACGTCTGACGACCAATACTTTAAATCAACACAATTTGACTCAATTGAAGAATTTGAATCTGACTTCCAATTCAGATAACAATTCTGACGCCGAATCAGTCGGTGGCCAATCATTCGCCAGCGTTTGGACAAATTGCACGAATGTCAGTTTTAACAAACTTTTGTTACGATTTGACTCTTCGTCTGCAATTCATAAGCAAATGCTCTCAGTTTTGGCCGCAATCACAGAAACAATTCACTCAAATGGAGGCAAAGAAACTGAAACGGAATACTTCGCCGCTTTAATGACTTGTTTAGAAAGTGTGGAAAACGAAGAGACTTTGACTTCAATCCTGTCTCTCATAGAAATGGTTATCAAACGATTGCCACCGAATGTTATTCGACTCAAGTTCTCAGAAACGTCTAAAGTTTTGATCGAATATTTAGCCAAATATATCAAAGGAGATAATGGACTTATCATACGATCGCTGACTAATAGTATTTCAGCGCTTCTTCTACAACAAGAGAACGCTGTTTGGGAACTGAGTTCGACTAAACATATCTTTGAGATAATGCTTTCCCTTTCAGTTCATAATAAGCCACGAATTCGGAAATGCGCTCAAAAAGCGATCGCAAGAATTCTGCGCTCAAACGGTAACCAAACGAATAGCCCTTCATATCATCCGATGGCAAAACTGAGCGCAGATTTTTGTATTCGCAAACTTGAAGAAAATGGTGTCAATGATAACATCAATTCAACGCTCTATGTATTGCTTCTTTTAACTGACATCCTTTCAGTTCTGCCCAATCCTTCTCTGAAGAAGTGTTGCGAATCAATACTGACTCACATGACTTTGGGTAATGTCCTCATCGTTTCAACGGCTTTTCGGGCATTTTTCATACTTTTTTCATCACAACCGAGAGAAGAGAATCTTAGCCCAGAATTAAACGCTAAGTTGATATCAGCGCTGTATGACTATCAGCCTAATATAAACGATAGTCAGCCCCTCTGTGCCTGGTTTCAGACCATTCAAAGAGCTTTCGCTAATTTGAATCGAATCGACAAAAAGCTTTGTTTCAATCATTTACCAAAACTCTTCAATATATCCATCGCTTGTCTTCTATCGGATTCAAAAGAAGTGCATTTATGTATTGCCAACAATTTGAAGGTTATAGACTCCGATTGCATTCAATCTTCGGCTCAGAATATCGACAAATATATAATTGAAAAAATATATTCATCGGTCGAGAAGTTATTGCAGTTCGAGTATTGCAATGCATGGACTCATGTCTTTGGATTAATTACTCATATGTTTAACAAAAGTTTCGCCGAATTTACTATTAATATAATCAACAAATTAGTCATAATTCGTGAGAGTTATGACTGTGTCTATGCTTCAGATATTGACCACTCAATTGGTCGCGCCATTCAAGTGTTTGGACCCAAATATATCATCCAATTGTGTCCTTTGAATGTAAACGACGAAAGCAGTGATATTTCACATAATTGGTTAATCCCTGTCCTCAGAGATAATATAAAGAATGCAAAGTTGGGTACATTTATCGAATGTTTTGTTCCGTTGATCACAGTTTTGGAAAAGAGCTGCACATCACTGGAATCAGAAGGGAAACAGTTGGCGGCTAAAACTTGTACTATTCTTGTGTCACAAATTTGGTCACTTTTGCCCTCATTTTGCAAACAACCCAATGATTTTGACAAATCATTCAAAAAAATAGCACAAACTTTAGGACAAATTATTTCAAATAAGGCCTCACTTCGAGGTTATGTTTTGACAGCTTTCAGAAATATTTCTAAATGTTTTGACAACCATTTGATTAGAAAAGAATTGAGTAAATTTTCAAAAAACTTTATCCCAATTTTGTTTAACCTGTACACAAATGAGCAGAATGTGAAAGAAGAGAAAAACCAACGCTTCTCTGTCTTCGAAGTGATCCAAATATTTTTGTCCATTTCAGACAATTCTCTTCTGATGTCATTGTATTCAAAACTGATCGAAAAATTTCAAAACACTTCTAATAATCCATTTATGACTCAATCGCTAATGGATTTAATTCGTACTTTTGTTTCTTATGTCACCAAAGATGACATAAAACAGATTTATGATCAGTTAGTCATTCCTTTTGTTCAAAGCAATCAATCAATTACTGAGCAAAAGAAGGCTTTCCGTATATTAGAAGAAATTTGCAAAAATCAATCAAATGTTTGCCGCACTTTCTTCGCAGACTTTTCGGTTGATATCACAAATGTTTTGATTGAATCCCTTTCCAAATGCTTATCGTCTTCGAAGTCATTTGCATTGAAAGCACTCAAAGAAATTATTGAAAACAATTTGAGTAAACAAACCATTGATTGGAAGAGCTTTTCAACTCAAGTGATTACAAAAGTGTTGAATTGTTTGCCCATCAATTCAAAGAAAGTCAGAACCGCTTCTTTGGACCTGATAGTTGTCATCGCAAACGCCAATAAATCGGAAAATGGCGCGAATTTGGACCATTTTTTCGAAATAATGATTTCTTTTCTTCATAAAAGCGAATATTCTTCCTCTTCAGTAATCATTTGTTTGACTCATTTATTTTCGGAATTTCGAAACCAAATTCCAAAACATATTGAATGCGATTTAGTGGAGAATATTATCTCAAATCTGGGCTCTGATAACAGACAAACAATTCAATCGTCAATAGATTTTCTTAAGCATTTCTTCAGAAGTGCTTCCGCTGATCAGTTGTCGACATATTTGGAACTTCTGATAACCAAGTTATCAAATATCAATCGCAAACATAGAAATCATTTCAGAGTTAAAGTTAAAGAAATTTTTGTCCGTTTAGTCCGAAAATATGGGTAAATATTTATCACTTTATTCTTCTCATTCGTTTTAATTGTTTTTCTTTTTCAGATTTGAAATGATATCAAAGATGATTCCCGAAGAATATAAAAAAGTATTGAAGAATATAAGAAAACTCGAGGACAGAAAGAAAAAGAAGAGCGAAGCCGACAATCAGTCGGATAGCGATCAACAAACAATTGTTTCAAAAACGTAATTATTTCAATAATTTTTTTATTTTTAACTTTTTGTTTATTTAACAGCAAAAGAAGACATGAATTCGAAGATATAATCGCTGACTCTTCCGAAGAAGAATCTGATGCAGACGACCAAATGACTGATATTTCTCGAAAAACAAAGTCCTGGATCAAAGAGGGATCCGATGAAAATGAAATAATGGATTTGTTGAGCACTAAAATGAGTGAAAATATTTTGCATAAAAATCCAGAAACGACTACAAAACAAAAAGAATATTTTGAAATGAGTTCCGACGGAAAGCTTGTTATTCAAGACTTGGATAAATCAAACAAAGGAATTAAAAGGAGTGCCGAAGATCATGACTCAGACCTAGATCAAAATATGGCCGATGATCAGAGCGATGGCGATATGATGTCTACCAAACAAAGCGTCAAATCTTCAAAATCTAAAGCATCTGGTTATAAAGCCGGTGGTAAAGGTATTCATCGACCCGTTAATAAAGAGATCGGTGAGGAGTACCGCTCGACCAAAGCCAGGGGTGATATGAAACGGAAGGGAAGACCTGATCCTTACGCTTACATATCACTGAATCGGCAATTTCTGAACAAACGAAAGAAAGCCAAACTAAGCGGTCGTTTCAATAACTTGATTAAAGCGGCACAAAAGGGGGCTAAAACTGGCAAAACTGCCGACTCCAGGAAAAGGCGAAAGCAATGATTTTTTTGTTGACAAAATTATTCAATTTATTTAAAATAAAATACGATTTAAAGGAATAAAAATTATAATTTCATTTTATTTGATTGTTTTATAGAAATATTTTTCTCAAATTTCTTTTTATTAATGACTTCTGTGTTCTTTTCGTGCAATTTCTCAAAAAACTTTTTGGAAGAACTCAAATGTTTCGTTTCAGACCAACTCTTATTCGGTTCTTTTTCAGTGTCTTTAGTCTTGATTTGTTTGTTTTCATTATATTTAGCTTTTTTGCTCTGAAAGTTCTTTTTTAATCTTCGCGACCGTTTTCTATCGGTTTCCGATTTTTCTGCATTTGTTTGCAATTCTCTCTTCTGATTGTTGAAGACTTCCTGAGGCGCAAGAAGTGCGACGTCGCTAACTGTCATTGGCGTCACTTCTTCTGCTGTAATAGCCGGCAAATTATTAATAATTTTGACCTCTGGTTGCGGTGGTCTCGGAGTGAAGTTGAAGTTCGAGAGTGCGTCCAAACGAACGAACAGATTTCGCATCATTTTCTTGATTTGTGTCTGAATCGGGTTCTGTTGGGTTTCGCTTTCCTTTTGCTGTTGTTTTATATATTCGTTTTCATATATTTGAGCCAAACTTTGTTTACTTTTTTCCGATTCCATTGTTATTCTTCTCTTGTATTCAAACGGTTTCTCTTTGGGCTTCACTTTGCGAACGATATCATCGAATGCGTTATCTTTTACTCTCTGTCTGATTATGTCTTCCAACTTAACAGTTGTCTCTTCGGTTATCAGAGGAGGGGGTCGTGTCGTGTGATCGAAGTGCAGATGTTCTTCGAGGAGACTGTTTTCTGGCCGTTTGTCAGAAACAATTTCACCGCTCATTTGCCACGACTTGTTCAGGAGATTAAGTCTCTCCTGTTTTTCGATCTTCTCTTTTAGTATTTCACTAATTCTCTCAAATTCTGATTTATTTTCGTCTGAAACATCTTTTTGTCTTTTATCAGTAAATCCTTCTTCGCTGTCATCACTGGAATAGTTATCCAAATCAAAACCGATGTCATTATTTTCCTCGTTATCTTCAATATCTTTAGTGTCAACATCTCTGGTATCAATTTCATCATTGACTTCATCTAATTCTTCCTCAGAAGATTCGTCACTTTTCTGTGGAACATTCTGATCAATGGGAGCGTCGAAGAAGTCATCAAACATGGCTTCTTTGCCGTTTGCCTCGTCATCAACATTGTCGTCACCACTCAGTTCTGACATGTCTTCAAAGTAATCGATATCATCGTCACTCTCTTCACTCATCATTTCCTGTATTCCGGATCTCTTTCTTTCTTCTTTTAGATCCTCACTCTTTAAGAACTCTTCCAATTGGTGTAATTTAAAGAAAGTGTCGTCGACAACAGATTTGGCTTTCGGTTCAACCATTCTCACTTTCTTGGGTTTTACTTCTTCTTCAACTTCTTCGTCATCTACTTCTTCAGAGCTATCATTTTGAGCATCAGGTTCTTCATCAGATATTTGAGTGATATTCTGGGAAGTTTTGTTTCTTTTCTTTTTATTGTCGTTTACTTTTTCTTTATCTTCTTCGACATTAGGAACAAAATAAGATCCTTCGACAGACACTTTTGCAACTTCTTTGACCAACAATTGGAGGACAGGTTTGTTGTTGAGTTCAATCTGTTGCCAGACTTGTTCTTCATCGAAACCAATTGTGTACAACTCATCCAAAGATGACTTCATCGATAAAAACTTTGACTCATTACTGAAGTTGTCTTTAATGAGTCCTTTATTGAAGTCAAATAACCTTTTGGTCAAATCAACCAATTTTTGTGACTTATTTGAGTCATATCTGAATTGAAATTCAAAATTTTAAAGATTTCATAATTTATTTCATATGACTTACGATAAAAAGGAATCAATTTTTTCAGATAAATCATTAAATTGTTTGATACAATCACTGAAGTCTTCGCTTCTTTTACTCTTGTCTTCAATTGTTTGGTTTGAATCCATAGTTAATTGATTTTCAATAAAAGCGATTCATTTGAAAATTGCAAATCAAAACACGCTTTAAAGTGAGATCACGTGCTTCGCATACGACTCACTACTCCCTCATATAAAACGTTACATTTAATGTTTTAAAAATAAATTGCTAGGGTTACTTTACTATTATTGCCAGAATTTCGTTTCATGTTATTCATTACCAAGAGTAGAATTTATAAATCAAATTTTATAGACCAATGATCATCTTTAAACCCGCAAAGATATATTTTAAAGTGAGGCAAAAATATAAATTTTAAAGATTTTAAACGAAGAAACTTACACTTTGGTAAAAATTCTTTCATAAATGAACTTTGAAGATTTAATGAACTTCATCAATCAACTGAATCAATGAACTTTCTTTTATATTCTACTCGATGCAAATATTTCCAAAGGATGTGTATTCATAATAAATCTGGAGTTTTTGTGTTATTTGCCTATAAAACATTATGGATATAATTTTTCAACCTTCACAATTAAATTGAGTTTGTTAAAATTGGTCAGAACCAATGTCTTGTTTCTTTCAATTCGCTATTTGTATAGAAACATGTAACCAAAAGACCAAGTTTCGGAATATTTAATTTTACCTGGGCTCCAAGACCAAGACCTACCTATTACATCACCTTTTATCACCCTGCATCACCTATTACACAAGAAATAATTTAGAAATTCGGCTAGTCTCTAATTTAAAAATCAATTGCTTTTGTCTTCGTTTTATATTATTTTTTGAAATTGATTATTCGATCTTGACTCAAAGTGATCTAGAGACTTTTAATTTGATACTAGTTTGCCAAAAATATGAAAAGTCTGGGAAAAAGGTAATCCAATTTTAATAACTTTTTTGTATTACAAAAAAGTTTAAGTTTTATAAAATGTTTGCGCATGCATTCAGTCTTTTGATGTTTTGAGTTGTACTGAATTTTAGTAATGTTTGAGACCTGTTGTATCAATTCATACAACTCTTGGAACGGCTTATCAAAAGTTGTAATTATCAATGAAAATCATTCATTTCGTTTGAATGAGTTGAGTCTTTTCATACTAATGTCATATAATAAGTGCAATTGAAGTCACATTCAATGCTTAACTTTGATTAGAAGTTCATTTGAAGTGCGAATTAATAACATGCTAACTTTTCCTATTCTCAACTATTGAAACCTTATAAAATCAATTCGACGGTAATGTAAACCATTTATTCGATATATAAAAAGCGATCTTTTGTTGTTTTATTTTAATTTTCTCAATATTTGTGATATTATTTTAGACAAAAACAAATAATTAAAAAATAGTGGCAAAAGTGGATAACAATTGATTAGTTTTGTGCAATAATGTCCAGAAATAAAGTGGATGATATCGAAAATTCAAAGACAAAATATTTTGGTGAGTTTGTCATTACTAGTTGTTTATACTTGGCATTTTGCCTGCTAATAGGACCTTGATCAACTTAGTATTAAATAATTTTTGCTTTTATATAAAACGGCTAAATTTTATAAATTAATAGTGAATTGATTCAATTTAATTGAGTTTAAAGTAGATATAAAACAACTATTGGATAAATTCAGTATACATTCCAGTGATTTTGAAATTATTAAGAATTAATGGGCTAGTATACTATTCAATTTATTACAACTCTTTTCTAGATTTTAAACTTAAAGGATTATTAGAAAGGCTAAAAACCTAATCTAAAAAAATTCTAGCTTCTTTCCTACCTTCAAGGTCATTTTTCATTTGATCTCCAGCTTATAATTATCTTGCAATCGATGGAAATATAATAAGTGATATTTATAATATTGCAATAATCCTAATATACCGGTACAGGGCTTTTGAATTTACATGTACTAGATTTTGAGCTTGAATCACCAAGCTAATATGATTTTTAATGGAAATATTTCGATATATATTTGAAATAAAAATTATGAAATGATTTTGTAGATGAAATAAATTTAACTAAAAAATTTAGTTTTAAATAAGTCACCCCTTTTTTGTTTTTTAGAGGTCACTTTTACAAAGAATGACATAACCACTATTAATTGTATTAATTAAACAAGATTAATAAG
>JAQIWP010000346.1:0-28185 GCA_034695525.1 Euzetes globulus
AATCTGTCATCACATGCATTGATCCTTATCTTAATCTTTGAACGTATGTTATGCCTATTTTTGATTCCATGCACACACAGAATTGGTACACAGAGTATTTGTGATAAATAGGAAAAATGAAATGATTTTTCTTCGTTTCAATACTTCAAAGGATGTTTTCCAGAGAACAGATGAGCGAAAGCTTTTTGAAAGAAACTCTTTTTAAGTCATATATAATATTTCTCTATAGATTGGAAATAAGATATGTTTTCGGGATATTTATTCGTTCTTTTAATGCATTTCCTTTGAACGCATTTATTCTGATTCCTAAACATTTGACACATTCCGACGTCTGTAACAATGAAGTCATTGATTTCTGTATTTATGAACATAAAAGTCTAACAAATGATATTAGAATCAAAGAAAAGCATTTCTCTGATGAATAGCTTTTTTAAACGAATACAATGTTTGGTGAAACTCATGAAATGATAATGAATTCGAAAAATTCAATTCATTAAAATTGTTTCTTTCAACTGTTCATAAAGTAGAGGCAAATATGTTTGAAATTTCACTCTATTTTCACTGTATTTTCACCAAAAGAAAAGACAAAAATTTTAAGCGAAAAAACTGAAACAAATTTCCACAAAACCTTTTGAATATTCAGACAATTGTTTTGTTTGTTTGTCAGTCTATTAATAGAAACGGGTTTTTGAGAATAGCTTTTAATTTAATGGAAATTTCAAATGAAAATAATTGATTAGATGTCAGACCCTTTTATTCCAAAGGAACGTCTCATTGAAAGACGAATCAATCATATGATTGAAAATCATTCAAATGTCTGAATGAGTTTTAATTTTATTACTTCTCATAAATAATTTATAAATTGATTAAACGTCAATTTACAGCTAAATTCGAGATAAAAACTATTGAAAAACAGTTTTTTTTTATTTTGAACTATAAATCGATTAAACAATTAGTTGTAATAATAATAATAATAATAAGAATAATAATAATAATCTCAAAGAATAACATTAAATAACAGTAATAGCGGACAGAATAAAGGTTAAAATAATGAAAAGAAGTGGAAAGTCCGCAAACAGTTCTAGGATTCAGTCTGAAAATAAAATTCAAATAATATTCATAATAATTGAGTTTATGGACAAAAACAAACAAAAGTTAAACTAAAATTGCGATCAAATATAATATTTGAAACCAAATTTCTCATAAAATGAAGACTTATTTGAATGTTTTCATAAATAAATTCTTTTCGCTTAAAATGTGGTTAAACCCAAATTTTACTGAAATATATTTCAGTTAATTATTTATAAACTTGTTTTTGTTTAATTCGAAAAATATTTTATACAAACGAAAGAAATGAGTTTTTATGAGAAAATATACAATTTTTACATAAGTTGAGGAAAGGGTCGAAAAGTCGGTTAAACAGTCTGTTGGAGTGTTTGGAACTGTTGTATTTGATGGACGTTTTGGTCTAATTTCCTGAGTTTCTGTACTTTCTTCCACTCCCCGGTGTTGTAATTCATTTGGAAGTGGGTCTCGACTATCATTCGTTGAATGGTTTGGTCGGCCTGTCGGACGTCCTCTTCCTTTTCGCTCAATTTAATGGTCACAACATTACCCAATTGAGGGCAGGGATTCTCTCGGGAACCGGCCATAAAGCCCAGAATCAGTGCCTTTTCAGGTCGGGTCACTTTATTTGAATTGTTGAACATTTCCTGCGCCGCAAACATCTGTTCGCGCGATAACTGCAGTTGTCTTCTGATTAACGGCTGTTGCGGTGGTTGTGCTGTTTGTTGCTGTGGTTGTGGTGTCTGTTGTATCACTTGTACTGGTGTTGGCGTTGCCTGTAATTGTTGTACTAATTGTGGAGTGGCTGTCATTTGAGGCAAAGGCGCCACAACTGGAGTGGACAGCACTTTGGTTTCAATCTTAACGGCACTGTTTGTTGCAGTCTGACTGACCACAAACTTCTGGAGCACTGGCTCTTTGCTCTGAACTTGCAATTGAGGTTGAGGTTGAATAGAAGGCACGGGTGGATGGGTTTGTGCCGATATCTGCGAGTAATTTTCATTTGGAATAATAGTGGGCTGAGGTGCCGGCGTAGCCGGAGGAGCATAACTGGGAGGCGCAGGACTTGGAGGTATACTCGATGTGAGTCCTGCGGCGTAGTCGGGTGTAATTGGTTCGGCTTCAGTCTTGTCGGTGTCCTTCTGTTTTTCAGTCTCTTCGTTTTGAACTTTCTTTCGTCGTTTGTTATCCCTTCCCAACGGCTGTTCCGTAATGTCCAACAATTTGATGCCTCCGTCTCTTTTAATGCCGCCACCACTCAGTCGAGATCTGTTGGTTAGAGCCGAACCCATTTTGTTGACCGGATTAGACGGCGCTTTAAATCCTGAGCCTGGAGTCAATCCAAATGAATTGCGACTCGGAATGCCTTTCAGAGGTGCTGTCCATTCAAACAATCATTGAGTACAACCACATAATGTGAATGTCATTTATATAATTACTCGAATCATTGGTCAAACCACGACATCTGATAGGAACTGAAGGCCCGGTAGAGTTGCGACGACCAGTGGCCGCGTCGGTAGCTGTTAGTCGAAGACAACGAAACTTAGTTCAAAGACTAATGAAAGACAAAAGGCATACATTTCTGTAAGAGCTCTGCCCTCAGAGTTGCAGACTTTGGTTTACGCTTAAGAGTGAAATGTTTGACGGGTTGTGCCAATTGTCCCACATTTGCCGTCAACGCGTTTTTGTTCAAATATAGACACTCCAGAGGAAGGATTCCTTTGTCGCCATGTCTTCGGACTGTATTAAACACAATAATCGATTAATTGGTGAAATTTCAAGTATTTTATGTGAGTTTTACCCAATTTCTTGAGTTCAACGACCAAATCGTCAAAAGAAGCCGAATTCGTGTCTAATTGAAAATTAATGGTTCCGTTGTTCGGGTAGTTCTTAAGCAGTTCGGCTAACATAGAGACCCATTGGTCACTGTCCTCAACGGCCACTTCTATTATTTCCTCCAATTCTGTCTTCCACTGAAAGACAATGCAATGAATGAGAAGTTGTGGTGAAAACAACTTTGAATACCTGTTCGACATTACGTCTTGAGATGTGGAGGAATGACAGCAATAATTTCAGTTTGACCTGAGATTGGAGATCAACAAAACAGTCCCGAATATTATGTAAGACATCACTATTTAGTTGACTTATAATACTTGTCGTATCTGAAGGAAACAAAATCAGATAAAAATTGAGAGATTGAGGACCAAAATTGGAGATCGAGAGGACATACCCGACCACAAGTCATTACTTGTGCCCAACTTGTTGTGAAGCCATAGACTCGTGTCACTACTCGACAAAAATCTGTTACTCGACATCACAACAGATCCGATTCAAGTGATTATTAATTATTTTTTTAAAAAATCAACGAATTTTGAAAACAAACAGACATTGAGTTCACAAACAACCGATTGTTTTGTAAATATTATCCGCCATTTCTGATGACTGAGAACTGAATGACGTTTTCACGCATTATGTAAAGACTCACTTGATTTGTGATAAATAATTAATTTTGTACTCACTTTCAGATTTATACATTTAAATTGACACAAATTAATTTGATTAAATATTTAAATTGATTGGAATAAATTAGTTATTAAAGAATATATGATTTTCAACACTCTATAAACTGAATGTTTATGTGATGTCATGAGTTTGTTGGACAAACGCCTACTCAATGACGTCGAGCCTGACATCTGATGTACAGACTTATGACCAAAATATTTCATCCTTATAATGTGAATATCTTCGGTGACCCCCACAATATAGACACCATCTGACGCCGAATTAACACTATGTAACTCACTTTGAGGTAAAATACAATGCAATACAAAAATTGAATCAAAGTTTGAGAATTGAACCTGTTTTTTTTAATATTTTATTCACTATAAAAAGGAATATGAATTTTATTTGTGACACATAGTTTGTTATGAAAATTGAATAAATGTGCAAACAAAATAAGTATACAAGTTGATTTTTTATCGAAAAGGTTAGATAATATATAATGGAGTTTAGATATTTCTTGCGATTAGGACCTCCCAGATGCTAATTTTGCAGCAAAGAGTAGACTCCAAAGCATTAAAAGTAGTCTATTGGCAGCCATTGGTGGACAGTAAGGACTATTTCCTTTCATCCGTAAAATAAAAATACATCACCCTGATTGTTGATTAAATCTTAAGCAGAGATGGTCATTAGGGGTTGTATTTCGTTTCCCTCGTAAACTGAAAAAACCCTGAACCCTCCGCGGCTTCTGCGAGCGAAGCGAGGCTGTAATTTTTTGAGTAAATTTTAAGATTTTCTGATAATGTAGGCCAAAAATCAGATATTTTGTTTTTTTATTTTAAGGAATTGAGCTTTCAAACTTGCAAAATTGGGCTCTAATTTAAACTTAAAACACAGGAAATGAGCCTATTTTCGAAGAAAATGGACGTTTCTGGCACTATTTCCGTTCGTTATCATACCCTCCCCTGTATCTCCGCATACCCCCTTGAAAAATTTTGACCTCAAGAATCTCTGACCTTAAGTGTCTTAACTTAAACTTAAACATTAGTGAAATGGTTATAGTGGTGTTTACATAGTGGCGTCACAGAAGACATTCACATAATTAGGAATATTCGTTATATTTCTTGTCAAAAGTTGTCTACTAACAATGTAGATGTTACTAGATGACGCGGTAATACTCATTTGTCATTTTCTAAATACATATTCATTGTTTCTGATTCTCATATTACCAAGAAATTAATCTAGTTCAAGAAGATGCACAAATTCACTTTTGATAAAACTTCATAGTGATTTCATACCCTGATTCTAATTTGACCTTTTCTTCATCAGATTGTTCTTCAATTTGGTCAATATAAACCTTGGGACCTGGTTTTTATTATCTTGTTGCATTATTATCCTGGAAAATTCTTCAATGAAAAATATAATTAAATTGCTTGTGACATATCAAAGAAAAATAGATGTCAGGTAAAAAATTGGTGCAGGCTTAATAATTTAAAAAAACAAAAGAAAAACAATTGGTTTGAGCTTTCAATGAAATTTTGTGTAAAAAGTTATTTCAAAGCTTTTTCTTTTGTCTCCAAGTTTTGAAGAAATGGTTGGATTTGTGAGGATTTGATGCTTCAAAACATCGAAACTTTATTCCCAAAAGTCTTACACTTAGTCTCCAAACAAAATGATTTATTTGTTGTTTGTCCCAAATGTAAACTTTTTTTTCGTTCAGTCAAAGTCTTAGGACACAAATTAATTAAATTTCAATTTTTCATTCTGTGCATCGAATTAGTCTGTTTCGGACTCATATAATATCTCAGCATTAATTTAGTTGTCTCTGAAATATCCGGTGCTTTGATCCAAAATCCCGCCTTAATTCTGATTCATAGGAATAGTTATGTGAATTCTGGTCACGAATTCTGTTATTATTGCCTTTGAAATGAGTTTAATTAAAATAAAGTTTTGTTTTCTCAGTTGTCAATTCCAAGAGTCGTTCCAAACCCATAAGGAATTAATCTCAAAGTTATTAAATGTCTGATTAATATTGATTGAAAACCTTTGCGTAGGAGCTTTATATCAATGATCTAGTTCAATATTGTTTGATTTGTTTTGGACCCAATCCGTCCGAATAGTCTCATAAGAATGTTGTTTTCTTATAGTCATAAACAAGTGCTCCCAATATAATAAAGTTGACAGTCAGGCACAAGTCAGGCACAGTCTAACCCAGCATTTAATAGAGTCTTATGTCAGTTTCGCTTTTATTATTTAATGTAAGAAAACGGTTCTCAAAGACTATATCAATAGTGAAACTAATAATAGTTAATGAGATTATGTGTCTGTTTTGGTTGTGACCAGTGGAGGCACCTCTTAATTGACTAATGTTTTGCCCAAACGAATGCTCAGCACATATAATGATATACTTGATTAATATACATGTATATTTCCATTTATTGTCATTTGGTGTTCTGCTAAAATTTTTGAAAAGCAAAAAAATCAGCAAAATGTTCAGGCTGAACAATATGGTTGTTAAAAAATCTATAATAATGGTGATTAGATAATTTTTTCAGTCTCATTATGTTTTTGTATTAGTGTTTAGTGTAAAAGTTGTATAAAATAGATTTTTCCAAACAATTTATTAAAAGCAAATTAAAACGTGTCGAAAGAATAATGATTTTCTCATTAAGTGATTAAATCAATTAAAATGTTTTACGGAAAAAGTGAAAAACTTTGTGATAAAAGTTGCGATCAATCTTTTTTCACTAATTGAGTCAATTAATTAGTTTTTTTGCCTAGAAATTAATCGCTGATATTCTCGATAGTTGTTGTTTTCTTTAGGTTTAGGACAGAATCGTAAGCCTTTTCGCAGAGATAAGTCACGAGTCATCAAAAATATCTTCGATAACAAAGTCATATATTTTTGGTAAAGTAATGCAATTTCTCGAAACATTCGTTTATGTATTTGTTTCGCAAATCAGAATAATGAAAATCAGAAGAATTCTATTTTTTGTGTCAAGAACATTTGCAAGTTTGTTGTAAATGATTTAAAATTAGGTCTACATTCTTAAACTCTAATAATATTTCGTTCATATTCTTCACATGAATTTAAAATTTAATTATTTTGAGCCTTAACTATTAAGTATCAGCTGGGTAAAAAGGATAATCGAACTGGTTCATTTCTATGATATTATAGAAAGCGTAGTTGGCAAAATTGAGAAGCACTGTGCTTAAAAGCAAAATCATTTGGAGGACCTAGTCTGATATTAAAGCTTTTCTGCAAAAAATTTGACTTATGAGTCTTGGTCAAAATGACTTTTTAGCACAGGTGTGTTGTTTCTTGACTTTTTGGCACTTGCAACAGAATAAATTTTTTTTAAAAAAAGGTTGAACAGAGACATGTGCTAACTTTGAAGGAATTACGATATTTTGGGCACTTTTTTATTCATAACTGTCAGCAAACCTCCAAAGACGGAATCCATAAAAAAATTTAATTCAATTAAGTTTTCGGTCAAAAGATATTTTTTGGAAAAAATGCTCATTTATTATATGATTGTTTGTTTGCTAATAAAATGACATAAATTCTGAAGAAATTAGAAAAATGCAATTTATTTACCCAATGAATAAAACAATATATTCTTTGTAGGTTTGTGAAAAATCAAAAGATTCTAGTTATAATTTATTTGTTTGGAATTCTGACAAATAAAAACAAATTTGAATCTATAAATCAAATATATTTTATGAAAAGATGGTTTTGAAGATAAACACAAAGAAAATAAATAAATGGATATAATTTATATATGAGTTCAAAGCATTTTCTTTTATAAGAAATGCATTTCTTTGAATAAATAACCAAATCGTGTATTTCTCTGTTAAGCAAAATCATATTTTTGGCAATTAATCATTTAAACAAACCATTCATATAATTCAACAAAACTTATAAATCTATGGCCGAAAAAAGCATTTCAATTGCTATGTGCGGCTATTTTCGCTTTTTTGCCCGGGTGTAAGAAATGCGTCAGACGTTTCCATGATAAGAAATAAAAACTAAATTATTAATTGTTATGATTCGTGTACTTCAGTAGAGATAATAAAAATGTAATTTTTTTTTGTTCAAATATTTACAGAGAATTTGAGCCGAAAATCGGCAAAACGTCTCTCCAAACATGAAATAGCCATTACATTTAATTAATTAAGAATTTCTCTTCAATCTTTCATAGGTTATGATTTATAACAAATATCTTAAGAAACATTTATAGTTGCCATGATTTTAGTTAATTTTGTTTAGAATGGAAGACTATAAATAATTTCTTTATTGCAGGGGTCGTCATAGGAGCATAGTATGTATACCACAGTGTGTAAACCCCCTGAGGTCGAGAATTTGCCAAATACTTCTTAACTGAATTTGCAAAAACGCACAACCCCTCAAAAATTGAACTTTTAACATTGAACCAAAAATTGAAACATTTTTTCCGATTTCCCCCCATTTTGTCAGCCATTTTCGGTAACTTTGCCAATTAAACTGAATTTAAAGCAATTTAAACTAAATTGAGCTTAATTTAATTGCATTTAGGCAGGAATAAGGAACAAAATGGCCGCTTTCAGCGGTATTTCCAGCCGCCAGCTTGGAAAAATACTCTCCCCTTATACCCCCAAGGTTCGAGAAAAAATCCGCCCTTTTATCTTACCACCTTAGGTCTCGGACCTTGGTGACCCCTGCTATATTGAATCTTAGTTTTAAAAATTAATCTATCAAATTTCACAAAAATTTTATTTGATTCATTTGTGAACTTTAATTGTCTGCAATTTTAAGAGAATTACCACTTCTTGAGAAATTAATGGACAATAAAACAGTTTTCTTTAATAATAATATAGAATATATTTCTAACTTGAAATCAAAAAAAAAATTTAAGACTTTCCACTTATAAGTAATATTTTCCCAAGAGTACAATGTAAATAGCATACGGAGAAAGGTCAAAAATCAAGTAAATTATTATTTAAATTTATTATAATAGAATCATAGATATCCAATCCAATCTAAACATGAAGATTTTATAACTTTGCTGATTTTGTAATAAATATACAGCAGAGATGAAAAAATCCTAAAATTTACCCAAAGTATTGCAGATTCGCTTCGCTCGCCGGAGCCCCGGAGGAGGGTAGGGGTATTTTCAGTTTACAGGGGAACATAATACAGCCCCCTATTGGCCATCTCCGATATATAGAAATTGACATTGATAAAACGACAAAACTAAATACTGTATACCTTTCAGTCAATGTAGTGAAAAATGGCAATTTTCAGAAATGTTAGTTTCTCTTATGTTACCTTTTTAAGTTACAATTATTTTTCAAACCTAGAGGGATAAATCACCAAAGCTTGGACCTAGTGGGATAGTTCAAAAAATCTGCCTTGCACACCCCTAATGTATAGGCATGAATTTTAATGCTGTTTATATTTAGCCTTTTTCTGTATTTTTATAACTCAAAAGTGATGAATGAGTTAATAATTGTATTAAAGAATTCTTAGTGTTTTACTGGGAATTCGGATACCATTGAGATCTGGATAACAACTCAACGGAATAGAAGACAAAATAAAACAACAATTTGATTGATAAGGTTCTCACAAAATGGAATAAGCAATGATAAAAATATGTATAATATTCAACATATCATACAACAGAATAGAAAAGAGGCAAGAATTTGATGAGTTGTGTCGGGGCTTACACTGAGGTCTATTTGGGAGGCGAGCAAATAAATTTAATTTTAAGATTGCTTTCAAGAATTTGTTGGCTCTTCTTTTGCAATCATTTATAATTTCTTCGCACAAACACATCAGACAAAGGATTTCTTCTGACAACTCATCTAAACGGCAAATGTTGTGCCCAAATGTCGGACAGCTATAAGTCTCTCTTTTTTTTGGCGCATTCCTTATCTAAAGGTATGTTATTATTTTCTTAAGTAAACTGAGAATTATGAGGGAGGAAACAACACAGCACTCGAATGTTAAAAAAATGGTTCAATCTTTTTGTGCCTTTACTCGTCTGAAAAAGAGAGTCCTCCAGAGTATTGAATAAAAGTTCAAAAGTTTATTCAAAAAGTGTATATCAATTTTTGGTCTAATTTTGCTCAGTTTAACACTTTATGACTCCTCCAGATATCGTAAAATGTTTCGGAAAATACTTTACTGAATATGAAAATCAAAAGCCTATTCTGAAGGGAATTCCTATTCAATGACTTTTAAACAAAGAAATTCATTTCAATATTAAATCATTTTCACGAATCAAATCAATCAAATTATTAGACTATAAAATAACAGATTTCTTGTTTCCATTGAGAGCATAAAATTCAGTTTATTTGCAAGAATAAGTCAAAATTCTACAGTCGAAGTTCGTTAATAGCGAACGGCACAAACGCTGTGAAATGTTTCTGAACGCATCACTTATTTCTCATTTAATGCTTTGAATTTACAGCGAATTTACTGTAAAATAATTTAAAAAATAAAAAATTTCATATTCTTGACAACAAATATATCAAAATTTTTAGGAAATTTTTGACTTATCTTTAAAGTACAGAAACGCTTTAAAACTGTCGCTAAAAGTCTTCTAAAATATTTTGAAATTATTTTTGTCGGAAAAATCAGAAAAGATAAGGAAATGAGCGAAAAATTTGAAAACATTCATAAAATAAAACAATAGTGACTTTTGAGCTGTTTTTTTTGACAAAATTCTTTTATTTTTCAAACAAATCGAAAAGAAAACATTAAACAAATTTTTTAGCTCTTAATCACAATTTCATAACAAAAGACAAAAAAAAATTATTAGAAAAATAAACGAAACTAATTATATTATAGAATGATTGCTAGAAATTAACATAATTTTGAGAACAAAACATAATTTTAGGAACAAAACACAATTTTAAATAAATAATCAAAGATATGATTCAAATGTTGGTGCAGTTTATGTCAAACTCGACATTCATATACTCTTCTCTCAACTTAATAATATTAAGCACTTCTTTCAAGACTTTAAAGCGAACGCCGGCACCGGTTCTGAACGACTTGAATCGCGGACAGGAATCGATAAGTGTTTGGACGGCACATCTAGTGATGTCCACTTTGGTGCGACCCGTTATGAAGATGTGCGACAAATTCTTCAGATTTGCTAACGATTCGAACGCTCTGTTTGTTATATACTGACTGTCGAAAACCAATTGTTTCAATTGGGGAACAATTAAATGGATTCCATCGAAGATATAATCGTTAACAGAATAGAATCTGAGGTCTAATGTCAATAAATTCTTGCAGTTCTTCAGTACATTCAGATCTGTTACTAATTCTTGTTGTTTGGCCAAATAAATACCGTTATTACCATTTGATATAAAAGACAATTTCTTAAGTTTCGAAAAATGAACGATACTTTCGAAACAATCTTTTGTATTGAATTTCTTTTTGTAACAGCACTTGAACGAGAAGTCCTCCAAATTGAGACAATTGGTGGCAATCGATCGGATAGTTTTGGCCCAGAAGTCAGGTCCACAGTCGTAGACATCGGTGGCAATCTTAAGCGCCTTTAGATTTGTTAATTGAGAGAACTGTTCGATTGAGTGCCAATTGGGTGTCGACACGACTTCGAGGTAAATGTCCAAATATCTTAGATTAAGGAAAGACTGGTCTGAAAGGAGTCGTAACTTGTTTTGGTTGGCGTCCAAAACCACCAAATCCTTGATTTTCAATATTCTTTTCGACGAAATCTTATTAACCACGAAATTGATCTCAAAGTTGGAAATGGAGATCAGTTTTGTCGAAAACTGAAACAAACTATTGATCACATCTTCGCGTGGATTAAAGTAATTGAATTCGAATGAAATGTGTCTTAATTGTGGTCCAAACTTCTGGCAGAACTTCTTCATTACATTTGGTTTGATGTCTTCGAAGTCAATGTGAATGTCATTCAAATGGTGGCAATTGTTTGTGATTGTGTTGACGATGTCTGTCATGTTCTGCAACCACTTGACGGTCACCTTAATTGTGGTAATGTTTCGAAATTTCTTCAGAAGTGATCTCAGGTTCGAGACATTGATGTTGTGATGTCTGACCAATTTCTTTAATGGCAGACCATTGCTGAACACTTTCCGGTTGTCGTCAATGATTAGGATCTTCTGTTTGTTTAAAATATATCTTTGGAACCGTTTGGACACCGATTCGTACTTAAGTTTGTACTCAATCGGAAGGTAACTAAGAATGAATTCAAACAAATCGTCACCGAATCGGTGATCAAATGAATCCCGATTTTCAGACATTTTTAAAAATTAAATATAAATTGATTTTCAATAAATCTGAAGAAATGATAAAATCTCTCAACAGATGAATGAATTGGAAATCAGACGAAAATATTTCGGGTTTTGGTTTCTATTCAGTCATTGGTTCGACTGTTTTGAGCGCTAAATACGACTTAACTTTAAATATTTGCACAAAACATTTGAATAAATTGATCTGGCTCAAAGTTTATCCACTCAATAACATAGACTTAGACAATATACTTGAATTCATGAATTAAAACTGACCTTTTTGTCATAATCAGACCTAATATTCACTCATAAACACTAGAATATTTATGAAGGATTTGGTTATGACAGTTGTTCGTCAAATAATATTGGATCTAGGTCCTGAAGTATTTAATGTCTCTGTCTCTGTCTGTATAAACCGGAGATGCAATTGTAGGAAAGCCGTCAGAAACGACTGAAATAATATTTTTCTGATTTCATTTCGATTATGATTTGATTGCATTAATTGCAAAAACATTTCAAAAGGAGTTTATTATTTGTTTTGCGAAAATAGTTTTCGTTTCATTACATCAAATGAAGAGTTATTGTGTTTGAATGAAGTGACAAATTGTCTGTCGATTTAATGGACTCGACTTAGAGACTACTCTTCATAAGAGTGTGCCATAACTTGGAGTATATAAGAAGAAGGAGAATAAGAAGAAGAATAACTCCAAGATGTATTGAATGATCATTTATTTTGGCCATGTCTTCAGTTCTGGACATTTTCAGACAAAATGACAAAAGAGTAAACGAAAGAAATTTTGATATCAATTGTGGGCACTTCCAACTGAAAGAGCATTTGACCAAACTTTGTTCTAGCTTAATTACTATGCCTGTGTTGCGTGAAACTTTGTCATTCAAAAAAAGTTTTAGCCGATTCCGGTCTAATTGATGAGTGCTATGCGCGGTATCTACATAATTAGTATCTCGGTGTCCGCCCCAGGAATGGTAGGCCACCGCTGTTCAGATTGTAGGCCAAAGAATATTTGTAGTATTAATAGAATTGATTGTTTGTTTAGTCAGCGCTAGCAATAGGCCAGACATAGAAGAGAAACAGGACTGTTGTTATATTAGTCAGAGTCTGTTCAACAAAACTGTTTGTTTAATGACTCGAATCGTTTCACTCTTTTCTTAAGACAAGGATTTCAATCAATTCTCTCATATTCTTCTCAAATGATGTTTCAGACGAGTATTGCATTGAATAATGGCTTTAATGCTATTCACGATATGTTTTCTTTCTATTTCTGTTGTTTTTTGTTCTGCAAAACTCAAAAATCATACCAAATAATAGAATAACAGTCCTCTAAATGACTGTTCCCTAAGAATTTCAATGTATGTCTGGTATTGTGAACGGAATCTCCATTGCATTCACTAATGTTTGTACAGAACTTCTCCTCAGCTATCGATTTAAGTCAGTAAAAACACTTATCCAGTGATGAATTGTCTGTCTGCCTGTCCTCTACCCATTCCATCATTATATTTCATATTTGTTATGAGATTTAATGTTTCAAATTCCAACTTGGTTGAAATGATATCAATTCTTCTAGCCAACAATTTGATCGAACGTGTTCTAAAATAACTATTCAACAAGATTAAACTATTAGAATGACATATTATTGTGTTACCAAGCTAGGTTTCGAAATCATAGCTGAAGTTTATTCAAACATTGATAATAGACCTTTATGATTGTGGTGTTTTATCATATCTTCGCTAAAGGAGGCAATAATTATGATTTGCTTTAATATATGAAACTTAAAACGTCTTAAAATCTCATTTAGTGTTCATTTATTCTGCTATTCATGGCATCAACTTTTGGTTTACTCACTTTTCGCTCACAATTTTCATCACAGCTATTGATTATCAC
This sequence comes from Euzetes globulus, assembly GCA_034695525.1. Classification (NCBI taxonomy): domain Eukaryota; kingdom Metazoa; phylum Arthropoda; class Arachnida; order Sarcoptiformes; family Euzetidae; genus Euzetes; species Euzetes globulus. Next base: position 13,733 of record JAQIWP010000346.1, read on the forward strand.
ATAAGCACTGATTTTTTGCTTTATATTGGCATTTGAAGAGTGAGAGCACTTTTAAGTGATTTTTAATGACTGCCACACAAATTAAGCCAAAAAAATTTGAAGCAAAGAAAAGTTTTGATCAAATTTTAAGATAAATGTCAACAAATGACTGATATTTGATGGATTAAAATACAATAATTAGGTGCAGCTTCATAGCCAATAATCAAAAGTGTATTAGCTCTAATGAAAACCTGATTGCAAAACATAACAATCAAATGAAAGGAAGAGCTGTAAAACACTATCGAAATTACCAACTTTATAACAACCGGTACCAAAACTTATAGTCATAATAATTGATTTGATTGATGCCATCATAATTAAAAAGGAATAGCTTTTGAGTAGTTTTTGCGAAATTTGTTTAAAAAAACTTTGAATTAAATGAGAAATAGACTGATTAATGAATTAAAGTTACAAGCTATTTAGAGAAGAAACATCTTTAAATGATTTGATATTTACTCATTCAGTAAATCATATTTTAATGCCTTAAGAGTTAAAAGTAGAGTCAAAAGGAAGTGAACCCTCATTTGAAATGGTTTTGGGAATCAAATTTTAAAGAATAAAATACTTGAAATCACTTTCAGTTAGATATACAGTCAAATCTTTATAACTCGACAATAGGAAGGGAAATAAACTGGTGTCGGTATAGAGAGGTTGTCGATATAAAGAGGGCTTTTTATAATTGGAATCTATGGCCGTGAATTTGAAACCTCGGTCGAGTTATAGAGGGTGTCTGACTTAGAGAGGTGCCGAGTTATAGAGGTTTGACTGTATCAGAAGTCTTTGAGCAAATGTCTGCCAATTACTATTGAAAACATTTTGAATCAATAGATTTTCTCCAAAAGAAAATATATTTCATTTGTTATTCAACTCAATTCGATGTAATCATATTTCTAGAGATTTATTTAATAGAAAGGACGCACAGAATCACTAAAAAATTTATGAAATCATTGAACTAACAATTCTGGGTATCATATTATCATGGGAATTACCATTTTCAATGACTGCATGAAGTCAGGCAAAGAGAGTTGAATTCTAAAGATCTAGCTTATTTTCACTAATAAACTATTTGTTGAGACTTGAAAGTTCACGAATCATTTGAATTGAAAATTTCTGCCAACACTAATCCCTCTGACCGCTAAGTCTTACATGTCATTAAATAAATAATCTTGAGCTTTTAGCACAAAGATTCTTCAAATGATCATTTTGACTTTGGCTGTTGATATCATAATTCTCTCCTACATCTTTATATTACATCATATAAACTTGTTAAAGTTAAAGTCGCTAACAAGCCTTTATTGAGGATTCAAGTTAAATTTAGAAAGTTAAGTTCAATTACAAATTGAATTATAAACTAAAAACTTCACTGGAATTAAAATGCAATCAAAATGTTGAATTTACAATCAAGGCCTGTTTGTGAACCGAAATTATAATTTTGAGTAAAACTTAAAATTGGAGAATCTCTTGAGATATATTCGAGCATTTCTGGAGAGTCGTTAAAATTTTTGACGACATAAAAATAGACAAAAAATTTCATCCAATTTGGAAATTTGAAACTCTTTATCATTCAAATGGCAATTATTTGTAAATTTAGTGATCAGTTAATCACATATTAGAAATTTAATAACTTTTAATACTTATTGTTTAAACAAATTCTTTATTAACAATCATTTGTTTCGAAATATAATTTAAAATTTTTCATAGCATTAAAAGTTCAAACGAAACAAATATATACTCAAACTTGATTTTAAAACAATTGATCATGATAATAGATATTTGATGCGATGGTGAGCCCACTCCCAACCGAATGTTTGCCTGGATTTGCACTTTAATTGAATATTTATTAACAAATAAATGAATGAAATGAAGTAATTTGTTTGTTTGTTTGTATTGTTTGTCATTATATTTACATTATTTTTATTCACAGAAATCTCTTTAAACTTATTGATTGAAATTTTATTCATTGTTACAAACATTTTAAGCCGATTGTGAGAAAAAGTTTTTTATTTGAAACAAGTAAATATTTTTCAGAAGTTCCGATAGCATTGAAAATTCTTTAAAAGAGCCCCAAAATTTTCAACATCACAGAGAAAAATATTTACTTTCAAATAAATTCTGTATTTATATAACAAATATATTGAAAATTACTTTTATGGTCAATATTGCGTTCAATAGATTCCGATTCACTATTAGTTTTACTCAAATGTTTTTATGCATAGAATTCAAGCGAATAATTTTTCAAATAAAATTCAATTCTTAGCTAAAAAGGCTATAAATAAGAGGTTTTGAGTGCTTTTGCAAACAGTAATCAACAGTCGAATCAATAATCCATTGACTTTGGCACAGATATTAGCGATGGTTGTCTGCCAACAGATGTGCCCATCGCTATCGATTAGTCACCTATTCGTTGGTAACTTTGCGCTCATATTCGGACACAAACGACTTCCGACATTTATTATTGAATTAGATTTAATGTCTGACCCTTAGCTACCCTATAAATATTCGGTGCCATAATTAACTTAAGAAAAAATATTGACAAGACTAATTATGTGTTGCAGTGAATCAACTTTTAATGTATCTCACTCTTTTTGATTAATCATTCGTTGAGTTAAAGTCAAAACGAAACCAATTCTAATACTTTATCGCAAACTCTTTTTCGTTGAATAAATCTTTGGGTTTCCTTCTTTTGGTCACAAAAGTAACTCATTTCAGTTGAAGATAACATTATTGATGACTGAGTTATCACTTCTTTCTTCAGCTCTAATTTAATTACAACAGAAGATAACAGAAGAAAAACAGAAAATTGTGTTTTAGAGACAATTATGTGTAAAAAAACCTTCAAAAACATAATAGAAATCTGATTATAGTCTATCTTTCTCGCTATTCGTTAAGCTTATTGCAAGAGTATCTTAACTAAGGTTTTCCTTTGTTCATCAGAATTGATACGCAAATTGAAACCATTGAAAGTATAGTTGTGTTTGAAAAGACAACTATTGATCAAAAGCACCATTGATTCAGTTTTGATGTGTTAACACATTTTCGTCAGTTCTTCGCAGAACTTTTTTAATTAGAAATTACAAACATTTTTATTAAATAAGTTTAATTAAAATTTTAATACTTTAATTATTTCGAGATAATCCAAAGCTCAATAACTTTTTCTTTTTTAATTAAACATGTTTGATTCTCTTACATTTATCTAATTTGAAAATTTATTTAAGTGAAATGGCTCCTTTAGCAATTGAGATTTTTGAAGTGGTTGCGAAAGTAAGCTTATTTTGGAAAATAAATTTTAAATAGCTTATAGATTACAACATGGTTGCTTAAAGCTTATAAGATTAACCCATCAATTTTAACTTTGAGAATTCAATTGAGACATTGATTTAATCTTTGAAAGCGTGAGTTAAAGAGCATTGAAATCAACTCAAAATCAATATTACTTCGCATTTTTTTCTTTCATAACAAAACGACTAAGGTCAAGTGAAAGGCAAGGCTACTTCTTCTATGCATGTTTGTTACAGTTTGCAATTTTGGTTGCATGTTCATTTCGTTAATGAAATTTTTTTTAAAGACTTGACAAAATTGGACAATATTTTAGATAACATTAAAAATGAAGGAATAGTTTGGAATGATATGTATTTTGAATACATTAACAAAATTTTAGAAATAGCCTGGTCTTTCATATCGTAAAAACAATCGATTAACAAATGATCATTATATCACAGGTTTTTCATTAAAAACAATTTTATAAATCCGTTCATAGAGTTCTGCAAAGAATTTTTTGTGAATAATTGATAAACAAATTGATTCAATTAAAAGGGAAATTCAATTGACATTCAATGAGAGTAAGCAAATGACTCTGAATTATTTGCACCGATCAGTGAAAATATGATTTATTAATTCTGTTCTCTATATATATTTATATATTTATATTATAGAACATTTATTTTTATATAATATTTATTTATACTTTACATAACATAATTTAGAGGCACTTTTGAAAATTGTTTCGCTCATGAAAATCGATGAAATACGATGTCTAATGATTTTGTTGTTGTGTGGGTCCACTCGAACCTCCAATATTAGCCGTTCAATAGCCAACAATGTTAGACAACAGATATATATAAGACATGTTTCTAATATTTTTCGGTCTATTTTGCTGTTTATATCAGTAGAAGTCATTTATAAGAAGAAGAAAAAGGAAGACAACAACTCCATCATAAAAGAGTGTTTTTTCAGAAAACTTATAAAACTTTTTTTTTCTTTACAATAGTATTAATAATAGTAATGCAAAGTTAAATCGTTTTTCACAGTCTCTTTGTATGTGTCGTTTAGTTGAGAAGATTTATTTTCAATTTTTTGTTGTTGGTTTTGCCCACTTTTTTCATACCAGTGACTACTCTTTATTATTTGTTTCGATCATTTAAACAAAATTTTTCTGAAGGCTCGCCTGAAATCCCGATTGAATATCGTATCTGAAAATAGTAGAGGAAAAGGCATTCAGAAACGAGTTGGACATAAATTCACTCAGATTTGTTTTTTTATGATCGGTTCTCAAAATTCTAGTTATTTTTCTTATGGATGATTGAATAGTTTTTAAGCGATTGTCGTATACTTACAGATAATGGGGTTGGCCGCTGAAATACAAATGAATAAGACATTGTTAGATATTTGATAAATACTTGATTGATTTATATAGATATATATGAATATAGTTTGTTTGACAATTTCAATTAAAGTCAAATACTGAACAGAAGCCACTCTCAGTAGACTTTCCAGTCCGATAGCTGTAAGCTTTTGAGGAAAGACATTGAATTTAAATTAAAAATATCTCTCATTTTATAATTTCTTTGTTTGGGATTCGCAGCAATTGTGACGAGAAATATGTTTACAGTCATTAATTAAAAATTTCTTTTTAAAGCGAAGCAAGAATTTATATTTTTCTGTGTGTCTGCAAAAGAGATGATATACTAAAACGACTTAAACTGTAGTTTTTAGGCGATTTTCAGATGAAATTTCAATTTATGTGATGCTTTAGAAAAATTCTTTCGCTTCAAAACATTTTTTTGTGAGAAAAGTTGGCTTTCAATTGCAAAAACAGACATAAATATACGTAAAATGCGATATATTAGTGATATAAAGCATAAGACACTTTTGAAAATTGCTTTATTTTAATGGGTTTTAAAAACTATTGTTTAGGCGTTGAATGGCTTTTCAGCGAATTCTTTATTATTTTCAATGCATTCGATAGCTTTTGAATCGGAATAAAAGTTTCGCTAAAAACTGGAACTTTATGTCAACTCATTTTCAGTCAATGACATAAAGAGATTGATTCAAAGAAGACTTTTTCATTGTATTAAACTAATCACAAGTTTATTGAATTGAGTATAATATCAAAGAGTTTTGATAAATATGGTGAACGTGTTTCTCATCTGAAATAAAATATTTTCAACGACACAACTGAAATATAAATCAAATAACTGTTTATTAAATATAAGACTAATAATAATAAAACAACTTATTTTCACATTCCCTTTCGATTTGGTCTATTTGTTTTCGAGTTAATAATACAGATTTTTTTTTCTAATTTCAAGCTTGATATCCTCTGATAGACTTTTGAGAATTGCCAATTTTTCTCCAAGAATCTTTTGTGAAAAATAAGCTTATTCTGTAGACTTTTAAGCTTAAAAAATCGGGGTTTAAGAACTGTATTGAGAAATTCTATTATATTTTGTTTTTTATTAATCAAAAATTTCAAGTCATAACTCGAATGCTATGATTACATGTTATTTGTCTGAGAGTGTAATTTGGAGCCAACAACTTATAGCTATTGTAAGAGCAATTTCTCTTTTTGCCCAAATTCTGAGATTCAGAATTTGCGAATTCAATAACTTTACTTATTGATTGCTGTAGTTTATTTCAGTGAACACATTTATTCTTGTTTCACCCTGATCTTTGAATTCAATTCCAGTAAAGCTCAATAGATGGTTAGCCAAAACCCTTAGAGTCGAAAAGTTCAATTTACTCACTGATAATTTAAAAGTTTATCTTGGAAAAATGTCAATATTTACGTAATTAAGGCAATTTTCCGAAAACTAGACATAACTTGGAAAAATGGTTTTAAGCTGGATTCAGCCCAAATTCCCAATTTCATAGTGAGAACTCATTGTTTTCAAGGGTAGAATAGCACTCTATTCTGAGCCGAAAATCAATAAAAAACAGATTTCGTAGTGAAATTCATATTTAAGATGCAGAAGACAGAGAAATTGTAACAGTTTCCCAGAGGGAGGGTTGGAGTTCTAAAGATTATTTCCGATTTCTTATATTGATATTATCGGAATAAACTAGATAAATTGCAGAATATCCAGATAGCGGGTAACAGCCATTTTTTACAAATCACTGTCATTTTGTACTATAACAAGAATAAATGAATTTAAACTAAATTAGGTTATAGATCATAGAGAATAAGTTGCTATCCTTTCGAGCGATCAAACAATGGGCAGCTATTACTGCATATAATCAACATTGACCTCACAATCACAGGATTCTATAGTATATTACTCATGCCTTTAACATACAGTCATTCTGACCTGGAGGAAACTGGGCTAGATAGAAAAATTTGAATCACATTTTATATTTTGAATCTTGATATTTTTAAAGCAAGATTTCAGCAAAAGTTTCTTAGTGGTGTTAAAATAATTTTGCTGGGAGAATCAAAAGTTGTGAAATAAATATTAATTAAATTAGGTCTAGATTCTAAATTTAAAGTGTGATTCAAATATTTCTATTCTAAACCAGTTTTCCTCCAGGTCCTCCAGGTCAGAAGTATTCCGAATGACTGTATATTCATATTTAATTCAATTGAACAGTGATGGTCATTCACTATTTCGAGTATACCTGGGGGTCAATTGTCAAAAATGCTTTCCTGCAATGCAAATAAGCATAGAGTGCAAAAGTGTCAAATGAGTGTCTTTTGAAAGAGCATTATTGCAGCGCAAAAGTCTTTATGCATAAAATATTCACACATATCGTATCAAATGATATGAGTAAGAGATTTAATAAAAATGAAATACATGTCTCAAAAATTATACCATCAAGAAAACTAACCAGTGGGCATTTGCTTATAAGAAAAGTGACAGCATGTTGTTTGAATAGTTTTGGGTTTAGAGCTTATCTGGCAAAGAACAATAAATTAGTCAAGATATTTTGAACCCCAATAGAAACCTTTGCACTCTATGCAAATAAGGATTGCCCCTTAGACAATGTTATAGATGTAACTAAAAAAAATGTAAAAATAAGAAATTTTGAAAAAAAACTGAACACAGCTAAGATTATAAGTATAGTCTGTACCTGATCCCTCTGCCGCTGACTTTCGGAAGTCCTGATATAAACAGAATATAAAAAAGCGATTTATTTTGTGAGTAAATCACGAGATTTTGGATCGAAATGACAGAAACAAATGCAATCACATGTAATTCAGTTAAATAAATGTAATGCTAAGCGGAAAATGATTGGTTTACTCAATGGACAAATAATTGCTGTCTTTCTGGCCGACTAATAAGAATGTCAAACATTTGGGTCCGAACTCTTGTCATTCACTGACCCACCAATCAATCAATACATTTGGCCTGAATTTCATTTGCAAACAAATGTGTGTATCGTTTGTAAGAATATATACAAAATACGAAAACGAAGAAAATGGATTTCCGGAGAGTGCAACCACTCGAACACAACTGTATTGATTGGCAATACTTGAGCGCAAAGATTCACCAAAAACTTATTCATCGCCACAATCTTTGTTATTGAATAACAAAACTGAGTCTCTCTTTTCTCTCTCTGTATATAAGAAAAGTGTTTTAATTTCATGCTTTAAGTGAAGACCTGGGAATCACTTTCACAGTTGGTGTGAGTTAAAGATAAATACCTTAAAGCATATATTCTGACTCTTAGACTCGCTCTCCGTTATCTCAAACCCAGAATAACTAAGCCTTTCATATGAGTAGTCAATATATAGAGTCTAAGTCTGGAGGCAATCGATATTCAAATTAGGATCAAATACATTAAATTGCAGTTTGAGTTACGTTTATATAAATTGTTATTAATTACTGCTTATAATGCAAATGACTTTCTGAAAGCTAAGAAATTTGTGGAAAAGATAAGTTTCAGATTTATCTAGCTTAAAGCAAATTTATTCAACTATTATACTATAATTCAGTCAATTTTGGGATTTATTTATTATGATTACGGAATCGAAATATTCTGTTTGAGAAACTTTGAGACAATTTTTCATTTTTTATACAAATTCAACGAAAAACCCCGAAAAACAAAATTAATTTTGATTTCAAATAATGAATGAACTTGCAAAAAAATGTTTTCCTTTTAAAAAATCTCTTAAGAAATTGTTTTACACCCAAACAACTTTCATGTCGAGAATTTAAGTTATTTTTCATGTTTACATTTGTACCAGGCATGTGCAAGAGATGGCAGATTAATAGTCCAACGAAGTAGACCAATTAAGCTAGAATTACTATATAAACTAGATTATATAAGAAACTTTATGAGAAAAATGTGAAGATTTAAACAACAGAATATGGCATATACTTAACCAACCTAGATCAATAGCCGATAACTCCTTAACCAGAGAACCTTGCACAACTCTGTATTCAAACGATGAACTAATTTTCCGAATATTTTAAAATTCTATCCAATATTGAAAATGTTATGCTTAGAATTCAGGGTAATATGTCTTCGCTTAGAAAAATGTCAAAAAGATATAAAATGTGGAAATTATTTTTAAGATTGATTTCAGTCATAAACAGAGCACCGAAAGAGTGACTTCACTCTAAACTACAAACAATCTATAAGTCAAATACATTTCATTCCCAATAATCATGTTGATCTAGGTCATATTTCCAAAAGAATTTGACCAAACAACGTCAATTCTATTTTCTTAACGCCAATACAAACATTAGTATAGATGACGTCTTTTCAGATACCATTAACACATATTCAGAGGATTGATTTTAACTAGAATAATCCTTATTTTTCCATAGCTTTTTTGATTTATTCTATCTAATTGTAAGTTAAAACAAGCCTTAGTGAACTGAAATCTAAAAATTATGAGTAATCTGAGCAATGAATTGAAATAATTTAAAAAGAATTCATAACAAAATACCGAAAACTTCTGAAACATAACTGAAAAACATGATAAACAACTTAATAAATTAATGACCAAGGTCTATAATTAGATTAAATTCATATTCAATATCGCAATAAAATAAGAAATCTTTAATAACTAAGTCATTTGTGATGCGATTTATTTATTTTTTCTTATAAATAATGGATAGATATTTGGCGGTCGACTGACAGAGAGTAATGTTTGCCATCGTTTTCAATATAAATCAAGTTTTTCTGATTAACTCATAAGAGTTTACCAAAAGTTTGAATATATTATTAGAGTCGAAGCTTTGATATCTAAATAACTGATTTAAACGACGAGTTAATTATTAACGAACCAAAAATTTAGTTAATTATGAAATGTTTTCGAGGAGTGAAGCCTGAGATATGCAAGATCTTCAACTGTAGTTCACTTATGTCTGTCCTAATGTGAAATTCAAAGTTATAATTGGGTTAAGATATTCATATATACCAAGCAACAATGCTGAAAATTCTAAAGAGCTGAAAGTAGCTCTTTAATGAGACACCTTGATCACCACTAATTTAAGCTGAAAGCTCTGAGCATATTATTTTTTGCAAACTTTGTGATAGTTAAAGTAATTTGTGAGTATAAATTTACAAGTTATAAATTATAAATATTTTATGCGCTGATAAACAAATTATTGAATTCTTCAATCTCTTAATTAATATGAAATTCTGAGAATAAATCCAATGAAAGAATTTTTAGAATTTCTAAAATGTATTGATTTTTTTAATATAAAATTTTTCTGACAAATTCAATTCTGATTAATAATTGCGCTAGAGTAAGGAAACTTGATGTTTAAATGTATGCTTGATTAACATCAACAAACGAATCAACAACATTATTCAGGAAACTATACTTGCAAATGATTTAATCTAAACAAGAATTTATTGAAAAAACATTTCAATTTGATCGAATAAAAATTAATAGTTAAGTTAATCTTTCAAGATGATTTGAATAGAAGTTCCTGATAAACATATGTTTTAACAAAAAAGTTGTTTTGTGAAGAAAAAGCATTCAAATCAAAAATAGTTAATTCATTCAAATGATAACAGTTTGCAATACATTTGTGAGTCGAATATAGTCTATTCACACATTTTATCAGCACTTAATGCAAATGTTTATGTCTTATTCAATAAGAAAACACTATAATTATGCAAAAGAAATACTCGACAGAAGCTTTTGTTCGCTTTATTGGTCACTGTTTTCTCTGAATAAATTTTAGCGAATCAATAAAATAAACACTTTTTAAATCAATGAATAAATGTAAGGAACAATAGTTTATATAACATCTATTGGTCTATCGATAATTAAATTACTTGTTTCACTACCTGTGCTCTAATATCTGGTGGATATTACTATGCATTTGCTAAGTAATACGAAAAACAGTATTTTATGCCCAGTTTTATCATTGAGTCAGGCATTAGACCAGATCTTATCTTTTGGTTATTAGTGAGGTATTCAGTAATAAGAAACACTCGGATTCGTTACAAATACTCTTTTAATTACAGACAAACTGGAGTTACGATCGAAATAACTACCGATAACTGGAAGCAAACAAAACAACATTAAAAGAAGACGTTTCTACTGTTCTTCAAATCTAAAACCATCGACGATTGCACTGTTATCTTACATTTAACTTCCGATTCTGCTAGTTCTTAAAATAGTACCAGGATTAGTCAGTTCCTTGAAATGAGGATCGATAAATCTCTAAATGCCTGGTAGTTAGGGTTGAAACAAGAGGTTACATAAAAAGAACACTGTTTTCCGTTTAAGTGAAAGTTTAATTAAAAATTGGCCCAAAAAAATCGGAGCGAATTCTTCGGCGCTCGAAGAGAGAGTCGATTCTCGAACAGAATGTTTGACTTTAATTATAGGCAAAATTGCCGAATAGAAGAAAGGTATTAAAAGATGAGATAAGATATAGACCTGAATTGCAATATCCCAACCAAAAGGCGAATGAGAAATAGCCGCCAGGAATGTTGCACTGTGTACACAACGCCCCCAACACATACAGCATGAAGAAAGGTAGCCATGCGGTGATGAATGCTGCCATAATCAGGCCCAATATGAGGGTGGCTCTCCTTTCTCTAGCCTTGGCAATTTTGCGTTTGTGGCGTTCGGCGTCTGAGGTCATACTACGCACACCAGACACTGGAGGATTGCGGTACTGAACAACTTTGCCGCTACCCTTCTTGGGCTTGACATTGTCATCACTGTTCTCATTGTCGTTATCAATACAAATGTCTGACTCGTCATAGTCTGCAATACTAAGAGTTGATCCATAAGAAGATTTTAACAGTTTTGGAGCACTTAAGAAGGTTTTTGATTCGTGAGTTATAGTGTCTCGACTTAAAGGAGATTCAATTGCATCGGAGTCCTCATCAGTCGATATGAACCGGGTTTCAGTCATTCGAGTGGCGGAACCGTTCTGTTTGGTCTGTACTATCGATCCCTTTGACGGAATGTTAGTTTCAGGCAAAATAATAGTCAGTTTAGGCGGTGTTCGCTTTGGCCGCACCACTGGTGAACACTTTGTCTCTTTTAAGCACTTGAACTGCACTTCACTTTCATCAATGACAACATCATTGGATGCGGGCGTTGAATCATAATTGTTTGAAATGATTGCAATGTCTTTAGTGGGTGACGGATGAGACTCTGCTATTGCTTCCACGACTATCTGTGGCGGAGACATTGCTGTTGGAGTGCCGACGACGACCACTGTCCTCTGGGCCTGACATCCGATTTGTTGCGGATTCCCTGTTTTCAAAGAAATAGGAATCGGTGAAGATTCTGGTGTATGAGGTTTGCACCCCTTGGCAACTCCATCATCTCCACCTTCATTATTTTGATCAATTAGATCGGGTGGACTGGGATTGCTAAGGCTCGTACAGGTAGTGGTTGTCGTCGATTTCTCCTTCGCCGGATCGCAGGTCACCTCCTGCTGGACGTGAAGGCGCTTCTGTTGGATATGGCGTCGGGCGCGGCTCCGGGCGGCGTGGAATATGCGCGCGTACACGAACACCATCATAATCGCCGGGAAGTAAAACGAACCGATGGATGAATACCTGTTCCCCCATTGAAAGCAAGAGATTAAGAAATGAGTCGTAAATTGAATGCATTTTTATCGTCATTTCCTAAATATTTAGTTAATGTTTGGCTCAAAGATTACAGAAAACAATGTCTTCAACTCACAAAACATATCCGATATCATCGCTGACCTCACACAGCGGATATCCATTACTCTTTTGAGGCTTTTTCCACCCGACCAGCGGTGGCAGAGATACCAGTGCTGACAAAATCCACACAAAAGCTATCATAAGCGCCGCTCGAGAAGGCGTCCGCTTTTTCAAATATTTGACAGCTTGGGTTATAGACCAATATCTGTCTAAACTAATCATGAATAAATTATTTATGGAAGCCGTGCACAACAGCACATCCAGAGCGGCGTGAATGTCTGCACAGAATTAGAGTGAAAACATGTCATTGCCATCAAAACCAATTTCAAATAATCGAATATAAAATGATTAGTGGATTACTCACCGCACCAGACCTGTCCAAACATCCAGTAGCCCATCAGCTCTCTGGCCAATGAGAACGGCATAATAACAAGTCCGAGCAAAAAATCAGAGACAGCCAGGGATGCAATGAACCAGTTCTGGACCGGCTTTAATGACTTTTCCGTGGAGATTGCGATACAGACCAACATATTTCCGACGACTATTAATATCATTATACAAGTGATAAAGAAGGCCAACACCACTATTGCTAACTGTGAATATCCACTTGGATATGGAGTTCTATACCAGGACCTCCACCACTCTAGATCATCTTCGGAACTAGTATTCAGAGCTGTTGTCACTTCCATCACATTTGTCGGTCTAAGCCATGGAATGGTAGCGTTGGAGTCATTCGCCAATGGATTGAATAGAAAATCACTTTCGTTGAAAAAAGAGCTCAAATCCCAACTCCTGTTGGCATAAAACGGCAGTTCATTTGGTTTTCTACCGTAAAGCAGAGATGTGTTGACAGACCAACTGTCCAATGGTTTGCTGACATTGATTGAAGTCTGGAGTGGAGCTCCGTTTTCATAGACGAATGAGTCGGAGGTATCCATTTGTGCGATATTTTGTTACCAAACAAAACAAAAAATGAGAGCAAAAAGCGGACACTTCTCTACTTTTATGCCTTTTGTTTACATCAAATCTGCAAAAGAATGTAAGAATAAGTTGAAGAACGAAAGCTTTGTCTAACTCTTATGTTATCAAAGGCTGGTCCTCACAAACAGACACAGAATAAAAGCAAATATCAGAATAGAATGCTTTCAGAATTTCTTTGTGCAATACATCAGATATTTTAAGTCATTAATTGAAATGGAACAAACGATTTTGTATCCTGGTTATCTCCCACTCAATAGACCCACTCCTTACATTGTGAAATTGATATACTTGGAAAGAAACTCAACTATCTAGATGTGAGTCTCGCCGAATGCCTCGATAAAATATTTCAACGAATGTGTTTACGATTTCTAAGTAGAGAGTGCTTTAGCTTGTTTTGTTTGTTCTAGGTGATTATCTTTAAAGTATATTTTTGTCACAACTCATAATTCAGAGTTGTTTTTAAAGAACAAAGGGGTTTCAAAAAATGAATTTTTCTTCTTTATGTCTTTCAACGGATTAAATAAAATTTTTGATATAATCTTATTTTGAATTTTATATCAAAGACCGTAAAATAAATATAGTCTGAAAACTAGAATCTATTGCTTCAGAGTCAAAGAAAAGCCATTATTTGGAGGAAAAGATTTTAATGTTTTTTAAGCAACAGATCTTTTTGTTTAAACTCGAGTTCAGAGATTTGTTAAGAGAACAGAATGAAAAAGTTGTTTGAAGAACTCATTAGAGCGGAAGCGTTACATTCAGTCACAACGGAATCGACTAATATATAAATTCAATACATAGTTGTGTTGGCGATAAAATTGGACATAAATAAAAACTGGTCATTGATAAGGAAGTCTAACATTATATCAGCACAGAATTCAGGCCCTGAATACATAAAACCAATATATACAGCACTCCAACCAGTTAGAAATGCGAAGTGTTGTGCTGTGCTGTGCGGTTACTTTTCTAGAATTTCATTTATGACTGAATTCCTATCAAATTATTTTTAAAAGTCAACTTTCAGATTCTCTCTCTCTCTCTCTCTCTCTCTCTCTCTCTGCCCT
>JAQIWP010000347.1:0-28177 GCA_034695525.1 Euzetes globulus
CCCTTATAATGAACATTCCTCTATAATGAACAAATTCTTCAAACCATTCGTGTTCATTATATCGGCATTCGAGTGTATATATATACCCTTCCGCACCCCTGACTTACAGCAGTAAATATCATCTGAAATCGATTCTTTCAACTATTTTGTTGTCATAAGATTCTGAAGACAAGTCTTGTATTTATTGTTCTCTGTTCTTAACAAACAAGAAATGATCGCAATTTTATTTTTTGTGATCAAAAGAAAAAAAATTTAATTAAAGTTATATTTCAATTGGTTTCTGATATCTCTGAAAGGCCTGTACCCCTGGGATAGTACTCTGTTCAGGAACTCTATATTTAGAATTAATAGTCGATTGAATTCGAGTTTTCAATTCATAAGAGATTTTGTAAATATTCTATTGAACAGAATTGAAAAGTTTAAAGAAGTTGGAGATAAGGGAAAATAGAAGTTTAGATATGAAAGCAAAATGTGTGGTCAGCCATAACTTGTGATAAACTGTTTGTTAAGAACCCATATTTTTAACTATTCACAAATCAAACAGAATTTTACGAAACTCGACAAATATTTCAGAAATACATTTTTTGAAGTCTTCAAATCTTTTAAATACAAAACATAGAATAGTTTTTTCAAAATTCAAATAATATTTACTTTTTTTACTAATTCAAAGTAAAAATTTATTAAGTTTCGAATAAATTTAAAATTTGTTCAAATATTCAAATGCTTAGAAAATTTTGAATTCAATTTAGTGATGCCTTCAGAAAATTGATGTTCCGTTCAATAAATTCTCCTTTAATTCAAATTTCTATTCAGATCAATAAAATCTCTACTTCTTAAAGGTCTCACAAAACTGAATGTTTTCTTTAAAATTTGTGGCGAAGGCTCTCACTATTCAATAAAATAGTCTTTACTTATCGTTTAAAACTTTGTTTCTAAAAATTTATTGCCAAATGAAAATATTGATTGAAAAAACCAGGGTAGTCGACCTTATGGGCGAAACCAAGGCAATAAATTTTCAAAATATTTTGGAATACTAACAACATTTCAAAGACTTTAAGATTTGGAAAAGAGCTCAAAAGATTTGGTGATTATACACTGTGTCCCAATTCTAAGTGTGCATGGAATCAAAATTAGGCATAACACGTTCAAAGATTAAGATAAGGGTAAGTGCTTGTGATGACAGATTAGAACAGATAAGAAGTTATTCTCCTGAACTGACCCTCGTATTGTATGCTAGGCCTCAAATTCTTAGACTTTTATGCACACCTAGAATTGGGACACACGGTATTAAACGAAGTGACCATGGCTGAATCAAGTGGAAAACTAGGCTAAACTCATAATAAACCCTCAATTTACAAAAATTATATTCGAAAAGAGTTTTTGGAATCTCTATTTAGACAGGTCATCTTTTTGTTCAACTAAAGGACCCTGAGAGTTCTAAAGTTACTTTTGAAAAATCAATTCTATAATTACCAAATGATTTCAAACTTATTTTTAAATCATCAATTTTACAAAAAAAAAGTCCAAATGTATGATAAAAATGAAATAAAAATATTGATTTTGCTATAATGGCTTTTAAGGCCAAAATTTTATTTGAATTATAGGATTATAATACCCAGAGTTTACTCAGAAGTGTCAAAGTAAAAAATCGACTGAGAAATACCATTCATAATAATCTTACGCATATAATAAATGTATATTAACTTTCGAAAGCTTACTATTAGTTAATCACTGATTAAAAAAATCTAGTTTCCGATAAAATTTATCAAATGAATTAAATCATATATATATAGTTAAGTTCATTACAATCAAGGTCTAATTGTAGATTGTATCCTTGAAATCATTTTCCATAGGCTCATTGTTAAAAGGGTTATTTGTGATCCATTTTGTCTGGCTCGACTGGTTGATTATAATGGACTTGGACTGTTATATTTTAAAAACTTTGCCTGCTTCCAAATTTCTCTTTTTAGTCTTCTTTTAAAAATAAATGTCAAATAAGTGGAAGAGAATTGTATGAACATAAGACAATAGTGCATAAGCTAAAGGCTGATCGCATTGAAAGGTACTGTATCTTAAGAATAGTAGAATCTGTTGGTAGTGTCGGCACATTTAGCACACGTTTCTCTTATTAATAGCCTTTACTATTGATTTTTTTTGTAAATAATATTCTTTCTCTTTAATCAATTTTGCAATATTTCAGTGCTTTTAGAGATTGTGTTTCATTTCTCTTAAACAAAACGAATGATTCAGAAATGAATTCGAAAAACGATTTTGCCTTCAGTTTGGACTTTAATGAGATTTCGAATGTATTTTAGATATATTTCTAAATATATTAAATAACTTCTCATTTGTTTTCGACTTATATATATTTCTTGAAGAAACCAATCAATTTAATTCAATTACTTTTTTAATCAGCAATTTATACATGTAATTATATTTTTAAAATATTTTTACTAATCTTACTCATTTACTTTAATAACTGAAAAGTTTGATTGATAGATTTTAATTATGTTTCTTCTAAAATAGATAGGGGATACTTTTCAGGAAGCTAAAATCGACCAAAAAAACGGCCATTAGCGGCAATTTTTTTTAATAATAAGCTTATTTTCGTCGTTTTTAAGGGTAAATTTGTTTAATTGGGCCATAAATAAACTATCCTGCAAGTTTGAAGCTTTAATTCCTTAAAATAAGGAACAAAATGGCAAATTTTCCGGCTATCATTTCCAAAAATTCCAAAATTTTTATTAAAATTTCCTAAATTTTCTCAAATATTTGCTGGTTCCCCTCGCTCGCAGGAGCGGTGGAGGGAGGGGATATTTTTATTTTACGGAGAGAAAGCGAAATACAGCCCCCAATTGACCATTTCTGATCTTATGCCATATTCTTCAATTCATTTTTTGATATTTTATTGATTTGTTAAAAAAATAGTTTTCATTTCCATTCAATTCTTCCGTTTATTCGGAAAGTATTCCAATGAAATGTTTTCACGAAATAAATAAATTCCGAATTTTTTCAATAAATTATGACAAAACTGAAAAATCAATAAAAATAATTGAGTTTACACGATTTTTACGCAAACATTTTATTGAATGAGAGGTCCTTGTATATATTTCCCAAAAATTTCCCTTTTTGAGATTTTTGAATAAATAATATATTTATAGTATATTTACTATTGATCAAGGACAATAAAGTCTGTAAGTTTTAACTGAAAATCTAAAAGCTTAGCTTCAGATTTGAAAGTAAGTCTTTTTATTTGAAAAGACATTTAACTTAAATCGAGTCTAAGTTGAATTGGAACTAAATGTAGAAATAGAGCTTAACCCTATTTGTTTTCCTCAACTACATTTCAGTAATTTATTTAATAGACCTTGACCATATAATCTTCTTAAAAACATATTGATTATTTAATGAATTAAATCCTTGAAAATAGTTTTAATGAATGGAATACTTTGTCTCAAATGATTGAAGACATGCCATTCCAGACAAAAAACATTATCACTAGAATCTATTTCAGATTTAAAGCTAAAAACATGAAAACATTGTCGGATCGAATCACAACACAAACTAAATTTACCTTTTAGTCTCTAAATTCTATTATTTTAATAAGTAAAGCTGTTAGTCATAGCCAAGGTAAGTCGGTATATGTGAGTTTACAAATTTGTTCTAAGGAAAGCACGACATTTCAGCTACCATTTTGTCTGCCATCTTTAATTTCTTGTAAATATTTTTAAATAATACCTTTTAGAAAATTATCCAAAATATGGGTTAAAAAGACATTAAACTTATTAACTCTGGATTTAAGCAGACATGTGCAAGGTCGGGGGATATAGGGGGGGGGTATATTTCAAAAATGGCGACCGGAAATTGTGGTAACCGGAAGCCGCCATTTTGTTCTTAAATACGCTAAATTCCGGTAATTTAAAGCGTTTATTATGCCACAATTCAGCTATTAATCAAGTTACAATGCTAAATTTCTTAAAATAAGGGACAAAATGGCCAACTCTTTGGCCACCATTACGAAAAAGCGGCCATTTTTTGGCCGCCATTACTAAAAATTTGAAATTTTGGAGGGGTTCAGTTTCTCTACGCTTTTATGGGACAATTTTTTTTCAAACCTAGGAGGGATTAATCAACAAATTTCTGACCTAGGTGGGGATAATTCAGAAAATCCCCCCTTGCACATGCCTGGTTTTAAGCAATTTTTTACAAAATAAAGCCATTGACAAAATGGCAGTAAAATAAGGGTCTTTTACATGGGTCGTCAAGATCTGAGATCTCAGGGGATGGTAAAATGGCGGATTTTTCTCAAACCTCAGGTGGAGGGTATTTTTCCAAGATGGCGGCCGGAAGTACAGCCGGAATCGGTCATTTTGTTCCTTATTCCTGCCTAAATCCAGTTAAATTAAGCTTAATTTAGTTTAAATTGCCTTTAATCCCGTTTAGTCGGTAAAATTACCGAAAATAGCGAAAATTCTGGAAAAAATGACCGCTGCGCTTTGCGCGGGGGCAAATTTTGAGGGGGTGAACAGTTTCTCGGTGTTTTTCACTATATTTACGAAGTATGTAGTATATAGTTTTGTCATTTTGCCACCCACCCGCTTTTTCCTATTAAAAAAAATATTAAGCGGTTAGAGTTTTCGACTCTATATTGAATTTTGTATTTACCTTGCCTTATTCCTGATTAAACCACTTTACCTCATTATAGTGTATATGTGTGGGCTATTTCCTCTCAAAGAAACTACAAGAGCACTTAAAAGCTTGCTCAGATGTAAAAGAAAATTTCATAAAAGGTTGCAAATATTTACGTTTCCATTAATATTATGAAAATTACAAAATTAAATGGTATTTTTGAGAATGGAAGTACACTCAACTCTGTCTAAAATCACCTTCTATAATTTCACAAACTGTCTAAATTAACACTAGTGCCCAGACCCATCTACGGACCTATGTTAAAGAATAGGCTTAATTTCACATTTGTTTATTTTGACAATCACACTGATTTCGGGAAACAACAATAGAAATATCAACTTGTATTTTCACAAATTAGTTGATGCCTCAAATTTATGTTCAATTTTTTGTAATTTTTGTAAAATTATGAAATATTTTTGACTGGTCATAAATTTATAAAATGTTTTGTGAGATTAACTTGTTTTTACAATTTTAGCGTTAGCATACTTATGAAATCTAATTTAATGAGCTCGATAAAAATTTATAAGCTTATATAAGGCATTATTTTGATTCAATGTTATTAAATCAAATTGTCTATTTTCACATTTTATAATTTCACATAGCCCAAAGTCCGGTCCCAAATGTCTGAATTTAGACAGGGTTGAGTGTAGTTGTTAAAAGTATCGGCGATTTTTCAACTTTCAAATATCCATTTTTTGTAGAAAAATAAGTGGAATATAAACTATTTGTTCGTTTATTTCTGTTTTGTGCCCATAATTAGGAAAATTATTGAGGAAGTTGAGGAAAATAATTTACCTGACTTAGTCGAAACCAACTTCTTGGTTTCATCTTCTTTATTGACCTCGTCTTTGTTAAACAAGAAGTTATTAGTGATGTGAACCATTTCGTCGGTAAATCTTTCTTCCAGTTTATTTTTAAAAGTATCACACATACTGTCCATAACACATATCTGAATGGCAGAATTCTTGATTCTATCCGATACCTTCTCCTCGTCCACATCGGAAAGGGTATCATTAGCAGGAGTCCATGAAAATCTGAGAGCAGTGCCAGTCTTCTTAATTGAATTATGTGTCACTAAACTAAACATAAACACGAAGAAATAATATGAATATAAATTGATTTTACTTGAAATTTATTCACCGTATATAAGCCGAGTCTGCATTGACCCTGATATTCTTTGAAGGGTCATCATTTCCAATATTTTCTTCTATGATCTGTGCACTGGATAGCTCCCTGTGGGTCGGCTCAGATCCTGGACCTATGAGAACGAAGTCTCCGGCGTCGATATCAATGTCTAAGAACTTCAACTCGATTTCAACGCCGACTTTGATCTCATTTCTTGCACTTTTCGTCGGAGGCATCAGTTTATATGTGAAGACAGAGTTGGGCTGATAGATAGCCTCCCTATCCTTGTCATCATTTTCCAATTCTTCGCTCGTGATATTATTAAAATGAATTTCGAAATAGACAATGCTCAAGTCAAAGTTTTTATTCCAAATTCTTCTCTTTCCTTGATTGTCACCATTCAAAAATATATAATCTTTATGCAAATTCGCCTCACCAGAAGGTAAAGTATCATCCCTGGGCACTGCCAGCTCTATCTTAACCTAATTGTTCAGATATATTGAATAAAATGTTTAATTAACTCAATTGAAGAGCTATTCATTGACTGACTTTATGAGAATCAGATACAAAGCTTTCGAAGTTATTGTCCCAATGGTTGCAAATACGAGTTGTCCCCAAATTGTTGAAACTCAACAGTTGTTGGCCCGACATCTCATCTACTATAAGTACCTGACCTTTCCTCTCACTGCATACCTCAACCATAATCGCAATGTAGCTAGTTTCATTGATTGTTTCAACCCCTTCCTCAGGTATGTTATAGTAGTAAAAGTCAATAATATCGTTCTAATAAAAGAGCAAGGTTATTTTCAAAGTTTGAAGAACATAAAATTAATAAAGTACTGACCCCTGAAACGCCGGGGAGATAAAGAGTATCATAATTGAATGATTGCTTATAATGTAGACTTTGAAAAGAAGTTGCTAGAGCACAATCAGTTGAAACTTGTAATTGACTGTTAGTTCCGTCAGTTGTGGCCCCAAAAGTTAGTTTTTTACATGGATTTAGTGCCGACACTTCATTAGCTTCTGTCGGTTTAACAACTGCATCCAGGTATGTAACCCCGACATTATTCAAATTAGTCTCATTTTGTGGCACTGGATCTGCTTTGTCGAGAATATCTTTGATCGGAGCTCTTCTTTCTTCCATTAAATTATTTTCATTTTGAACTATTAAATCAAAACAAATTTTATTCTAATCTGAGATTTATCTTTTATCTGTACTTTAGTAAGATATGTTGTGTTTCAACAAGCCAAACCAATTTCTTAACTTTTTTTAGCTTTGGCTGAATTTCTATTCAAACTTTTTAACATTTGTGACCACACGATATTTGTTAAATTACGAGTGAAAAAGGCTTGGTGAAGTAACAGAGATATTCAAGCTAGTTATTAAAATAATAAAAGGAGAGCTCAATTTTATGCTAGGAGTTTTAACAGACATTATCATCAATTTATAACTATTTAGAATTAGCCAAAAGATTAGATGAGAATATCGATTACACACTTAAATACGATTATGTAGAAAAGAATATGACATACCTTGATTATTTTTAATGCCAACATCAACATTCTTGAGAAAATTTGTGCTGTCATTAACTCCATCGGCAAAAATGCCCAAAAGTTTGGGTACAGTTAATGAAACACTTCTATTAGAACTAGAAATCACTGTTATATTGGGAAAAGAATTTGTATTTTCGGCAAAATTTGGAAATGAATTGAAAATTAGAATAAATAAAACGGATGTCAAACGATATGAAAAACTTTTTGAGTCAAAGTTCGCAAACATTTTTTTTTTGTTTATTTAGAAATAATAAATTTATTAAAAATGATTATTTTAAAAATTATTAAAGGCTTTGAATAACATTTCACATGCCTTTCAACACATACTTAACAAAAAAGGTATGGAAATGTTATTGAATGCACTAAATTGATAACAGATTGTATTGAATTGAATCGAAAATCTATTGAAATGACTAATCGCTGAAAAAATTCAATTCTGTGACAACAGGGCTGTTATCACCAGTTTTCGAGCCTATCATTTATCCAGTCGTTTGAGATTATGGTATTTTAAGTGACATTTTTATGTCTCCCATAGTTTTTACTGGTTTTCTATTCTATTATTATATGACTTACTTCTTGTGTTTGACATTAAAACTACATTCAAATAATTAGATGACATTCACTGAAGCGATAAAAAGCCATTTATTTTCTTTAAGAAAAGTTATTAACTTCAGATTATTGAAGTTTTTCGACTATTCTTCCAGACAAATTACAACTCTGATAATTGAACTGGCTTCAAACTTCAAACCCAATTAGAACCTGATTTAATTTCATGAATAATTTATTCAAAAATTAGTTGAAAATAAACTTTATTGATTAGTAAAGAGTCAGAAATTGAATGAAATACTTGTTAATAATCAAAATTCAGATCAGAATAATAATTATTTAAAATACTATTTTTTTCAGAAATGCCATTAAAATTCAAATTATGAGATTAGTTATCATAACATCGAATTGTATATAAAACTATAAAATTAGAATTATATGCAAGAATTGTAACAAATATTAAATGAATTAGAAGATAAACAAAGGGTTGAGATTGGGATCGAAGCGACGAGTGCTGAAGACTACATTTCCGTTCTTGTTTTTATTTGAAACTAGAAGATATCTGTTATGATTGACTGGTTTACTTTGGTCATTGCCGATCATTGATTCTAGACTTACCTTGTCATGGATTCATCGCTTAGTGAAATGGTGAAGACATATTAGTCCTCTGATTTGTTAATAATGGCTGTCTTTGATGGTGGACTAGCTTTGCATAAATTTGCGCAATTCAAATTTATTTCGAAGAGTAATGAAACAAAATAGAATTGAGAAAACTGAGCAAGCCTTATATTTATTAGAAAGTCACAAAATATTTGAAAAATCAATTTAATTGAAAAAAATTATATTATTCTTATATTTTAGAATAGAATTTACATATTTGTAAAAAATATCACACAAACAAAACAATTATTTTAGAAGTATATAAGGACAAATTATAGCCAAAAACTATGGTAAGAACAATAAACTAATTGATCAGTTATTTTTCAAACATAAGTCATAATTATATGGCTTTTCTAATAATTGAAACATTTATAGAGGAGCCTTCGTTGAAGGTGCTTTTGTGGCCTCAGTGGTTGGATCGGTAGGCCAGGGTGAATTACCATCGTTGTAAACGCACTCATCTTTCTTGTCATCGAAGATGAGGTCAGCGGCGCAGGTTCTCACATAGGCATGTCCCTCATAGCACTCAATAAACTTGTGAATATTACCCGGGAATGGGAATATTCCATTTGGTTCAGGGCATTTGAACTCTTCTTTATGTGAGAGGACACAAACCTGGTCTTTCTCATCGAACACAGTTTTGGGTTGACAGTGGAAAGTGGCAATATGCTGTCCGTGTGAGCACTGGTGAAATACGGTCGGGTCCTTTCCATCGATAAAAAAGCCATTGGTAACTCGTGTGCCATTAGAAAACTTGCAATCCAATTTGACGAATGGCTTCTTAGTTGTCGTGCCCTCTGTCCGTACGACAGACACCCAAAACACCACTAATGAACGGCAAACGATTAAATTTAATTAATTCTTATTAAAAGCTCAAAACTTACTCAAAACTATCGAAGCGATAATGACTTTCATTCTTTTCACTCAATCAATAACTTTTTAATCAATTTATCAAAAGGTCTAACTCTTTAAGAAGACTACCAATTGATTTCAGATTTGATCGTCTTTTTATTCAATGAGAACACGGATCTATTGACAACCACTTCAACCAAAACATTTGAAGGCCATACAGTCGAACAATTGGCCATTCCTTTGTTGGCGATCCTGATTTTTTACACTTTTATGCATTGATAAGTTTTTGGAATTCTGATAAACAAGTCTATCAACAACTCTATTGATTACATCCTTAACATTTTGGGAATTTCACGTAGTCTTGACACGCTTCTTCGCAAAATCTTCTAGCTCCATTTGTAAATAAATAAATCAACTATTGAGTGATCAACTAAATGATTATATTTTGATAGTTTTAAAAAGATTTATCAAAGTCAGTAATAAATTACTAATAATGTAAAATCTCAACAGTTATGTTTTTATTGAATTGAATTTTTGAAATATTGGCAGTACTTCAAAACTATTCAAGATAAAATTATCAAATGATTAAGATAATTGTATCACATACATGATGCCCTAAAGACAATATAAGTCTACAGTGTTACAGGGTAAATTTGATGCTAAACTTAAAATAGAAATAGTTTTAAGTGAATTAGAAATAAAAACAAAATACTCTTTAATTTCAATTTTATTGAATGAAATAGATCATTAAAATTTGATTGAATTAAAAGCTTTATTGGCATTGTTTTTCAGTCTGATCAAAGTCGAGACCATCGGGACAGGAGGTGTGTATCTTCTTTCCGTTGTGACAAATGAAATACATGTGCTTATTTGCGGGATCGGGATAATAACCTTTGCCAGTGCAGTCATCTGTTGGTTTAGAGGTGGGAACTGTCGGCGGATTTGTTTTTGCTTCAGGTGTAGTATGTGCTTCTTGTGTGGATGCTCTAGAAGGAGTTGTCGGGACTGTGGTTGGGTCGCTCTCCCAGACTACCCCCTTGTCATTGTATTCACACTGTTTTTTAGCTTCATCGAAGATCAGATCGGTGGGACAGTTCTCCACAAATCCATGTCCTCCATTGCAGACAATGAACTTATGTGCATTGGTAGGGTGAGAGAATATGCCATCGGCTGCGGGGCAATGAACTTCTAGGCCAGTTTTAACGACACAGACCTGAACTGTTTCGTTGAAGACCGTGTTATTGACGCATCGGAAATCTGCGATATGCTGTCCATGAGAACACTGGTGAAATACAGTCGGGTCCTTTTCATCGGCGAAAAAGCCTTCAATGACTCGGGTGCCGTTAGAAAACTTGCAATCCAATTTGACCAATGGCTTCCTAGTTGTCGTACCCTCTGTCCGTACGACAGACACCCAAAACACCACTAATGAACGGCAAACGATTAAATTTAAGAATTCCTATTAAAAGCTCAAAACTTACTCAATGCTATCGAAGCGATAATGATTTTCATTTTGCTTACTTATTCTTTGAATAACTAGTATAAAGATTATTCTAAGAAAATGGACTTCTCATCATTTGATTCTAGTTTTTATTCATTTTTTAAATCCTGTGATAAGCATGAAGGTTATCTTAAGAAACACTTCAAATTCATTTAAATGTCAGGCAATCAAGTCTTGAGGCCTGAAGAACACCTGAATTATTTGAGAAAAATCTGGATTAGACTTTGATTAGTTCTTAAGTGAATTAGTCTGAATTACTTCAAATCTTATTGCAATTCAATTGTTAATTGAATGAAATCAGTAAAGATTAGAAAAGATATTTTTGAAATTGTGAAACAATTAATGATTAGATAATTGTTTTAATGTTAACTATAAGACAATTTAAAAATATATATCAATTGATTTATTGATTAATCTTTTGGTTTTATATAACTTTTTATTGCGATTTATATACAAATTTTATTTTAATATTTCAACAAAAAACAAATAAATAATTGAAAATATGTTTAAAATACATGAAATGAAAAACAATAGAAATATTGAAACAATTATTCTAAGCATCGGATGGTTCGGACGATTTCTTCGGCAATGACTCACTTGAGAGGACATCAGGTAAATCTTCTTCTGATGAACTCTTCACCAACATCTCTGATCGTGGAGTCTGTGCTGATTCTGGCGAAGTCTTTTGTGGCGGTGGTTGACGTGGTTGTGGCTGAAAATCTGTCTGTTCCGCTCCTTCGGAACGGGAGGCGATCGGCTTAGCTGCAATCTTCTTCTCCTCTTCTTCGTCCTCCTTTTTGATGGCACAAAGTCGACAGATGGCCCAAACTGTTCCAACGACAACAAAAATATTGAAGACAACGGCCACCAGAATAATTGGCCAAATCGATGACTTGGAAGTTCCAACTGTTGGAGTCGATGGCTCACCAGAGGATGTGACCGACTCATCTTTTTCGGTACTAATGGGAGGAATGTCTGGATCAGGTCCTCTCTTAGCATCGGTAGACTTTGAGTCTCCAAATGTCGAGTCGGAAACGACAATCGATGACGTATTGGTGTCTGGGATTTCATCGGTCGTCCCACTTTTGCTCTTTCCATCACTGACTGTCACATCACTGGTCGTCATATCACTGACCGTCACATCACTGACCGTCAAATTACTGACCGTCACATCACTGACTGTCACATCACTGGCAGTCATATTAATGACCGGTCCATCTTGGGGTAGATTTTGAAAGTTCTTGATAACTTTTGGTATCTTTTCGTTCTTTGGACCAGCTTTGGGGACATTAGTTTTCTGTCTGTTGTTCTGATGGGCGACTTCCAAGTCTACGAGAATGTCTCCTATCTGTGAAATGCCCATTACATCAACGGGTACTTCAGTTATTAATTCAAAGTCTTTTCCAAAGCCGTTCTTTCGATCATCAACGACAAGCACTTCGGGAGCCCTTTGACCATATGATGGGATCCGTTCGGCTACTTCCACGTCGAACTCCAGGTCGCCGATCTTCTCTGGCGTTACCTTTTTGTAGTCGTCTTCATAATTGACGTCATCGGATTCATAGTTGATCTCTTCGCCATAATTATGTCGATCGATGGCCAAAGATTTGCCATAACTACAGCCAATTGTAGACAAAGATATTATAACCACAGCCAAGAAGTGGTCTTTTACTGAAAACATTTGTTTGTACACAAAGAAAATCAAATGTCTATTTATGAATATCTTTGGGATCAGATTAATGACACAATCAAAGATTCTTTGAATCCTATTGAAGATTCAACTGATTTCTGACTTAAGGTTTGAAATTCGACTAAATTTGAACCAAATCTTTGTTAACAATTCACGAGTTTTTTTTACTCAAATGAAATGAATTAAATATATTTTTCACATTTAGTTGAATGAAATTATTTATTGAATTGCTTTTCATTTGAAAAAAATAGTAAATTCAAATGTTTTATGAATTAATTAAAAACTGGATTAAAGGGGAGACACAAATGGCCTGAAAAAGTTTAAAAACTTTCACCAAAACTTTTAAGTCACAAATGTTTTGCAAACCGACAGATGTCTGGCTTGTGTTCAGGCTTTTCGCCCATAGACCAGACGTGAGGACTGAATATCATTGAATCGGCGAATGTAAACATCAATAAAGCACTCCTTCAACGAAATAAAGTCCACATAAAAAAAACTGTAAAATCAATTGGAAAATAAAAACACATTTTATTTGTTATTTAGTAAAAAATCTAATATAGTTTTGCGCGCCTTTTGTTAGCAACTAATTGTGATTAAAGTCATTGCAAATATTTAAACCTGGTTTACAATAATTGAGGTGAGATTTTGATTAATACTAGAAGTAAATAAATGCGGTTCTCATTGACTCTATGCAAACGTTTTTATTTAATTAATACCTAATGTAAGACATGATTACAATAACGAGTCGTTTTGCAAAAACATAACAAAAGACTCCTTAGTATTAACTTTACGTCACATTTGGCTTTAGTTTCAGTCAAAAGTCTTTCGGTTTGTTTGCCTTTTTTCTAAGTCATTGCTTTAATCCATTGATTTAACTGTGATTTCGTTGATTAGATGTCTATAACCTGTGATCGACACTATTTTTATCTTTCATTTCGGGTTCAATTGACTGACAGTTTTGTATTTTATTGAAAATTAGTTCAAAAGACTGATTCAATCATTTGTTTATATCAGAAGACTATTAGTTGAATAATATTACCGCCGATTAAGTCATTTATTAATCGTTTATTTCGTTTTTATTAATTGATTTGTCGGACACGACATCCACTTCTTATTTATCAGACAAACGCCTAACCATTGCATTGAGGACTGGGAACCGATACAAAAATGTCGTCAATGGAAAAGAATATTTGGAAGAAGTACTTCCGGACCGAAGTGGTGGACAACAAGAACGTGCACTACTGTCTGTCCTGTGACTTCAACACAACCATTCAGAAGGACATGTCTTTTCACGTTAGGAAACACCTGAAGAAGAGCTATCCGTATGCATGCGATGAACTGAACTGCGACAAGGCTTTCAAGACGAAAGCGGCCCTCACTGAGCACAGGACTAACCATCGCTGTGGGTTCGGCATCGAAGGCATGGAAGACATCGGTATCTGCGGTGTGAACGCCATTAAACAACACTATCAGATGATTGTCGACAATAATAAGTTTAAATACATCTGCAAATGGCAGGACTGCCAGTACTTAATCACAAGACTCGACTGCATAGAAAAACATGTCCATAGCGTACACGTCTGTCCATATCGGACCGCTTGAGAGTCGGAACCCTTAGCCCAGACAATACCCCCGAAGTTGTCATATCGTCAGAGAAGTTATTAACAGAAGTCGAGTCCCAACTCTTCCCTCTTATCAAAAGAACTCTTCGCTCTCTAATTCTTCCACACATTCTTCTGATTATAAATTGGATTAGAATTACAATCTTCTGAAGATATCAGTCATCAATTCTATGCTCTTTTCCATTGCTTTTCCTCTCTTTCTCTCTTTCATTGAATTTTTAAATTCAGTTCAATTTCTTTATAAATATTGAGAACTTTTTTAGATTCTTATCAATTGGTCTCACATTTGAAGTAATTTTTGAGCTTTTATTTGTCAAAATAAGTCTTCGGAAATGTTTGGACAAAAAACATTGTTTTCATTCATTAATTCACTTAATATTTACTCTCATTTAGTAATTCAGATGTTTATTAGTTATGAAACGATTTTTCAAAGAAAAAACTATTCAATAAATTTAATTCATTAATTATTTTTCATTTGGATTATTGATTTTCTGCTGTTTTTATCGAAATAGTAATGAAAATTCAGTTCAAATATGAATATATTTTCGCTTTTATTTAATTTTAGTTTTTCTGTTTATTTTTTTCTCATGAATTTAATGACAATTTTGGTATCGTTTCTATCATTTATATTAATTTCAATTGTTTTTTGCAGAAGTCTTACCATTAAATTGATTGCTATTTCGTGAAAAGACATCTTAAATATTGATATCAAATGTTATTTTCAAGTCCATAATAATAATAATAGTTATTATTATTATTATTTCGTTAACTTTTGTCTCAATTTATGATTATTTGTGATAATTGAAAAACAAATTTTTAATTTGAATTAAAATTTCATTGTTTTTAAAACATTAAAAACCAATTTTATGTCTTTTTCCCACTTTTTTTTTGTAAAGAAATGAATTCTAGTTATCATTATTTTTCAATTTTCCGATTGATTTGAATCCGAATTGTTTATGAATCAGACTTTTATTGGGAGGAATTGAAACCATTGTCTCTAATCTGTAGAATAAGTTCATTATATCGGAGATTATAGTGAACTCTAATCATAAATAAGTATTGAATTGTTAATAAAGTCAAGAATTTTTTCGCTCGAAATTGAATTAAAAACAAATTTTTATTTCGCTTTTATTTAAGCCATTAATTCATGCGACCTATCCTTTGATAGCATGCTTTTCTGTGCGGATCAGCACAAAAACAAATGCACAGAATAACAAGTCCTGAGCACATCTTAGGACTTTTGAAGATTAAAGTCATAAAAGATTAGATAATCGTTAAGTCGAGTAATTCCTAACTCAATAATCAATAACTATTCTGGTAATTGACTGCAAATCGATTGAACTTTTATTTATTTTTATGTCGAGTCAGACAAATGCGGGTCTGACTTGTCGTTTGACTCTAATTATCACCAATTAATCCAATGGTTATCTAAATAAGAAATAAATGATTGGCTTTTTTCAGTAATCAATGGACTTAAATTCAATTAACATTTATCATAAAATTATTAATGCGATAAATGAGCCAGGCCACTAATTTTTAAAAACTTTATAATTCTATCATAGCTGTTATTGTTTAGTTTGTTACATGTAGGGATAAATTCAAAGGATAAATTACTTGAATATTTGGACAGTTAAAATTCAATTTCAAACTTTAATTTAGTTATCGTTGAATTTTTTAATTAAATGTCTGATTATTCTGATTAATTAGATCTATAAAATTTTCTGTGAAAATCCATCAAAATTTTAGATGAGCAAGGTTCTCCTCTTTTATGACGAAAAATAGACTGCAATGTGAATTGTTGGCTAAAAGTGAAATGATGTGCTGAGCGTGAAGTGGTCGCATCGATCATTGTTTCTATCATTCTTCTGATTAGAATAGAAATTATTGTTAGAATAAACGGTTAAACAAATATTTATTGTAAAAAACGCTCAAAAATGTCTTTAATTTTAGTAATCCATTTGATTCTGATTGGGATGTCATCTGAGGAGGAGGTGGAAGAGCTCATTAGTGTGAATCGAATTTGTAAAGAACAGAAAGACTATGTGGACGGGTCTGTTATATTTCGCAACTCATTCTGGGTTTTCGTTGACCGCATGTATTACGAGTTCAGTTGGGATACGAATCCTTTCGTATATAAGGCTGAAGGACTCCAAGAGTTGGCTCTCAGAGAATATGACAGGACTTGGAAGAAGTCAGGCGATGAAAATGTTCAAGGTAAGAAAGGCCAAACTTTCATACTCTGTGTTTTCAATAACTGTGTCATTTGTTAATAGCCGGTCGATTCCTCGGTGGTTTCTATCATAATCGGATTCCTTGTAATTTTGTAGTAAATCGGACAAATCTTGACACGTGTGAGTTCGATATGGAACATCACCCATATTGGTTGCCCGACCGTTTCAATGAATTCTCTAACCTGACAAAGGGCAAACAGCCAGGACAAGTCAACAACGTTAACATTTATACGGCTGGACAGTACAGAAATCTGATGTCCCAAAGACAAGTCGTAGTCTTCAAAGACGAGCACAACAACAAAGTCAAATATCACATCAAAATGCGAGCCACTGAAGACGGACTGATAGAGTTAAGCCAGAGCAACTTTTCCTTCAACAATGTGACGCCCCGGGGGTCAATCAATAGCTTTCTGCCACTGGATAAGTGGAAGAACACACGTCCCGAATCAATTCCAATGATATTTGACTACATCGGACTCACCATTTATGTGATAATAAATCAGAAGGATTTCAATGATGTGCCGCTACTTTACTACAATAGTTTTAAATTGAAAGACTTTCAAAATGGCTGGAAGTCTGTCCCAATTCCAAAGGGCTATAGATATAACGCATTCATACCTCTGATGTGGAGTCGTTTTATTGAATTGGAAAGAGAGTCGCCCTTTATATTCATATATCGAGTGATTGCAGAGCCATTCAGAGACATTAATAAAGACAAGAACCGAGGACCTTCCTTTTTGTTCAACTTCGTGCCAACGACTCCGCCATCTCTTAACCTATTGGTAACCGAATGATAAAAACTATTGTTTTATTTAATAAACTGAATATTATTGAATTTGTTTTTGAATAGAGTGAGACCGGAATGTCTGTCTTTGGTTGCAAGTACCTTCCCCCTTCCAGTTACATATTGTATTTGGTCTTCGCTATTATTATAGTCGTTTTGTTGGCAACTCTGTTACTTATTCTGGGCTTCTTTTCTATCAATTACTTCTTTGGTAATCATATTTTTAACGATAAATTGTTTTTCAATTGATATCTGTTTCAGGAAAACAACGCATTGTTATTGTCAGACGAAGTTATCGACAACCGACTAAAGCTGACAACTCAGCCCCAAAGCCAACTATCAGTTTGAAAAGAAGCCCCCAGAGAAACAAAACTGACACTGAAAGTGAGGAGAAAAGAACTACTTCCCTCCCCGCTGACCAAGGTGCCGCTGACCAAGGTGCCGCTTCTTCAAGGAAACAAATTATAATCTAAAAACAATTTTTAGCATTTCTTCTGTTCTGAACAAATTTTAATTATTTGCTCTCTTTATTTGACTCTGCTTAATATTCATATTATATTTCCCAAAATTAATAAAAAAAAACTTTCTATTCAAAAGTCTTGGACATTGTTTAAAATTAGTGAAATCTCTTTATAACATTCCTTGAATATATAATAGACAGGAAATTCAAGAAAATCTGCATAGCCTTTAACCTGTAGTAGGCATCATATACTCACAATATGTTCCTGTTTGAATTAGTTCCTCAGCATAAAATGGGCCTTGTTGCTTTGACAGCGATTTTGATTCTTCATTGTGATGGGTCAGTTTTTAAAAATAGTTACTGCAAATATATACTTCATAGCATGACTTAACCTTAAGTAAATTAAACTTGAAAACTTATAAAATGCATAGCAGTCTTGTTATAACATTTTTGCACAGACTTAATTGATGGAGACTATATTTTGTCACTTTTGATCAGGGATCTCCTTTGGAAGGAGTAATCATCCTAACAAATGTCCTTGATCTAAAAAATTGGAAAATTTTCAAACAGTACTGATTCATATTCTAATTAAAAATTTGGAAGTACTTAAAAGTGCAATTAAAACTGTTCAAGAATATTCTATTTTGACAAAAATATGAAATATTTAACACACTTATGTAAAAATATAATCTGTAAATGTATTTCTCAGTTTTTGCTCACTTAAAGTAAAGCTCACTTTAGTATTCATTTTCTTAGACTTGAACCTTGAGAACAACGGAGACATTTGTGATTAAGATCAAAAGTAATGGCAGCAAAAATAAGTTTATCATTTTAGAGGAATATTTTCCTCACATTAATATAATCAGTAGCTATAATCAAGATCAAAGATGTCAGCCAATTCGAATTGCTTTCCGTTCACATTGATTGGGTTAATTATCGCAAGTAATATTATCCTGCAATAAAGAGTTTCTCTATGAAACTAGGAATCAACTTTCAAAATGATATCTGTGTCAATTTATTTATGAGAAGTTTTTGCGCATAAATGAATTTCGATGAAATTAAATATTCTGATATTATTCACATAAAAACTTGATTTGGCATTGACTTCATTGGGCTATCCTTTAATTTCATTATTTCATATTTGAATTTGAATTCATATTTGAGTGAAAGTCGTTAAATATTTGTGAAAAGTAACTCATTTCCAAATCTACCTGATCATTCTTTTCTATCAATGTAATTAGATAAAACATTTTGACTCATATAATTAAATTTTGGCTTAAATACAATAATGACAAAGTTAAATTTAGTTTTAACCTTTTAAATGGAAAATTGCTTCAGGCAAAAATTAATTCAAGTAATAAAAAGAGGTTTTTATTTGAGTTTCGCTTTCATTTAGAAATTTACAAAAGCCTTCATTTTCTCTTAACTTGTCTAGTCTTGTAAATGATTTTTTTAACAAATGATTGCAAACTTTTCATTATTGCCTAAATAAAAATGTTAGCTTGTTAAAAAAATTTGAAATGAAATAGTGAGTTTAATTGAAAAAATTTCATGATTTGGGAGAAACTATTTCCAATAAACTGTAAGTTTTAAATGAATATATTTGAATATTTAAACTTCAACTTGTTTTGTCTAATTGTTAAGTTGAAATAGGTAATGAACAATGTAATAGACATTAGGATATCCCCATTTTTTACATAGTGAGAATTTGTAATTAACAAGCTATAATAGTCATACTTTAAAATGTAGCAGCAGCTTAAAGAATAATCTTGGGTGATAGTGTTGTCAATTTTAAAATATCAGAGATGAGCAAGGTTCTAAAATATCCTTTTTAGCCAAAAGTTCTTGAGAAAAGATAAATGTAAACCTTTGGATTTTATGAAAAGTTATGAGTGTGTAAAGATATGTGTTCGTAACCGGCTATCAGCCCAACCACAAAACAATTCAATAACATCTCGCTGACTTGAAACTATTTTCTGACTTATGAAAAATTAAGTCCTAGCATTTTTGACCAACATTCTGAGTTGATCTCTAAGTGGAGATAAATATGTTAACTTGACTTTTAAATGTTTAATCTTAGTTTATACCATTATATATATTCTTTACAAATCTTATATTATTTTCAGATTTTAATGCATAAAACCAAGAAAATGTTCGAGTTTTTCAGTAAATACCAAGAGTGCCTAAAATGATTAATGAAAGTGAAATAAAGACTACTTCACCACTGACCACAACTATCACCGTGGCCAAAAACGAAAATAACTCAACTGATATGATTTGTGAAGAAATAATTTCATTTTTATCTCCGTTAGAATCTGTCGATTATTTTGTTGAAAAATTTGGAGAAAAGATAATTGTTTTCCCAAATCAAGAAAAAATTCGCCGAAAACTTGAGCTAAATTTCAAATATAAATTGATTCGCAGGAAATACCTGAGAATTCGGTCAAACTTATCGAAAATGGTTCGCATTTATAACGCCGGTTAAACTAATCGACTTTCTCGAGTTTCAGTACACCTGGATGACTTGCACATTAGGTAGCAATTTAATAGTTTTACAGAATAAACCTTGTTATTCCAAAAGAGGAAAATCCCAAATGAACGATGTAAATATAAAGCTTCAATTTTTGAAGATTAAATTGTTGATAAAAATAGTTGAAATTTTATTGATAATGATTTTTTGTAACCTTGGAAGGAATGCAATTCGTAAAATTAATCATTAAATCGATTATAATTCAAGTGAATAAACAAAATAATGTTTACTTGAAATCTGTTTAATGATAAAAAATAGACTTAATGTGAATTTTATGATTAAAATGAAGTTTTGCGAAATTTGTCGCTTCATTCCATTCTTTGGTTAAAATTTTTTAATTTAATTACCAAAAAAATGCTGAAACTCTTCATCTTTTTGTGTTTTTTCTTTTTCCACATCCAATCGGAGAGATGTCCAACTGTTCAAACGATCAGACCATTTGACCCAGCTAAAGTAAGACTAGACTAGATAGTATAATTAAAATTTATAATTGAATTGTGATCAAGTATATGGGTAAATGGTATGAATTGGAAAGATACCCGTTCATTTTTGAAACATTTCAAAAATGTGTGACCGCTGAGTATGCCCTCAATGTTGACGGAACGGTGAATGTGACAAACACTGGTTATACTATTATGTAATTGATTTTTAATTGACCAGTTTCATTTAATCATTTAATCTATTACATTTTATTTCACTTTATTCTATGGAAAATATGTTTCCCTAATGAAGTGGTGAATATCAATTGAGTGCTAATGGAAGGGCAGTGGCTGATCCCCAAAATCTCTCCAATTTGACTGTTTATTTCGGTACATTTGGTTCGGGTGAGCTCTCCGATCATTTAACATTATAAACATGTAACATTAATTGACATTAAAGGCGGAGGCAGTTACTTGGTTTTGGACACTGATTACGCCAATTACTCATTGGTCTATTCCTGTTCTAATGTTCCGTTCCTTCCGTTGAGAAATGGTTTGATATAATAAGAGTGATTATCTTTTATTTTAAAAATCAAATACTTTTAGAATATGCGTGGATTTTAGGTCGGAATAAGAATATTTCTTCCCTGAACTCGACCACAATTAATAATCTGAAACAAATGCTAACGTCATTGGGCAGTTCTACAGATAAGTTCAGTGAAACGGCACAGGACTGTGACTTCAATTGACAGAATTTAGGAAACTCTGAATTAAATATTTACTTATTAAAAGAATGCTTTTCTCTTAATTAATGATCTTTTGTTTCAAAGTTATTCCAAAATTAATTGAAAGGAAGGAAGTATTATATTCTGAGTGCATTCCAACAGAAAATCTCTGTCTTTTGCCAAAAATTGTTTCCTATAATTGTTGTCAACAGACAAATCATTGCTAAAAAATGCGATATTATTTGAAATAATTATTGAAATCAATGACAAACCAGTTATTACTTATACAACTTGAGGTCAAACAGCGAGCCCTCAGCTCATTAGAAGGTTTATCTTACTTGTTCATCTCGTGATGGTGGCCTACCTCATAAAATCAGAAGGAAAGGGCAAAAGTGGTTAAGTAATTTGGTAGAGAAAAAGAAAATTTCCAGATAAAGTGATTAATTATTCCTCATTGGAGATTTTGTTGTTTTGATTGATTGATCTTGCTGTATCGCTAGAATTTCTCCATGTTCATATAGTTAATAAATATCTCCAATTATGCCCTGGAGTAGTGATCATTTTAATTCTATCGCTTAGTGCCATTTGAAAGAGCCTTTCCCTCTAAACAACACTATTCTCGAGAAATCTTTTTATTTGATTTTTATTCAATGCTTTGCATTCAATCATTTGTATAATGACTTTAAGTGTATTCCTATTAAGAGTCTAATGAAAATCAATAGATTATTCCCTTATCAGTGAATTGTATAATCTGTGTAATTCATTATTTAACTGAATTCCAAATCTTTTTTTTTGAGAAGTTCACAAAAGGAATTAAGACATTTCTCAAACGTTGACTTCAGATTTTTTTTTCAGTGATATTAGTTTTTTTAACCAAGTATTTAAATGAATGCCAATTAATTAAATTCTAAATTACTGTAATTATCAAGATAAACTTCATGATAAACCCAGTTTTATTGAAATTCTTTTGAATTGTTTGAAAGACAAACTCGTTTGTTGTTGTTTTAGCTGACCTTCGATATAATTAGAATGATTTTTGAATTAATAAATAAGCATTTTATTTATCAAATTGTTATTTATGTCATCTTTTTAACTGGAAAATCAAAATTTAATTCATTTTCACACAAATGAGGAAATGGATGTGACAAACCCATTGAATTTTGTCAAAGAACCAATCTGCATGTATTAATGTTATTAGGATGTGCTCCATTCAAATCATGTGCCTTTTGAAAAAGTTATCTTTTTGTGATTTTCATATTTAAATTGTGAGAAAAACCGAATTTAGGTTTTTTGTTAATCAATGAACTTCACGGCAATTCGCACAAATGGCACATCTCCAAAGAGGAATGGCTCCAAATCTGATCTATCCATCTGATATTGATTCAAATATTCACGCAAACTAATGCCAATGTATTTTATCTAGATAGATTTTATATATTTTTTAATTATGAAAAGTTTTTATATTAATTAAAAGTACTTTTTTGCAAAAAGGGGTTTAATGTGTTTTGTTATGCACTCATTGTGTCATAAAATACTCAAATTTATTCTTAACGACGAGTTTTATCCAAAACCAGATCTGTTTGTGTCAATCGGTTTTAACCACAAAGTCTAAGCTATTATTTTCTGAATATTGAGCTAATCCGCAGCCAATTATGTAAATTATTTGACATTTTTGTCAAAATTTTCCGTTTATTTCAAATAATTTATTCAGAAATTTGTGTAAAAGCTTTTGATTAAAAGCATTTTGAAAATGACTTAATCTTTTCTTTAAAATTTGCATAAAATACTTTATGATTTATGGCCTTTTCGTTTGATTTGTTCCCCGTTTGACTTCAATTGTTAGGTCGATCCCGAAAAAGCGAAAATATTATTACTTTTTTTTAAGAATCGATACCCAAATTAAAAGTCTGTTTCGTTTGCAGTTTAGTTGGGATTAGAATCTGTATTCATGAGAAGTGAATCAATCAAAATATCAAAGAATTTGTGTCATTAAAACAACGCCCAATCAGTTTAATATTAAAATCTTTTCAGTCATTTATCATAAGAATTATGAATTTGACGATAATTTATATCCAAATTTTTAAAATTCGCTTCAAAATGGAATGTTTGGCTAAAATTTGCTCAAAAATTATCCCCTGTTTGGAAAGGTAATTAAGTTTCAAGAACACCTTCTAATCTATTTTTCTGTTCAATTGAGTACAACCAGGGTCCGCCACCTGAAGGATTCATTCAAAGATGCCATACAGCTTTAAAAATTTATTTTGAATTTTAAAAACAGAACGATCAAGCACTTTCTGACTAAAATAATTGATGAACTAAAAAAATGTTAATCGTGCAATTTGAACCCGAACAAGCTTCCGCCATCATAATAAAAATGAGATCCAGAATCACCTTGTTTAGAATTATTGCTTTTGAATGATGTCTTAAAGGGTTATCAATTGATTATTTTGGATTAATTGGTGGAAATTCTTGAGCCAACCTTAACTTGAATAGCCCTGAGTAAAATAATTTGACTTTCAAAACAACTGATTTCCTGGTCATTCATTCCTTTCTCCTTTAAATAATATCGCATTTAATAGTTTCTAAATTGAAGCAAAGAATTCGTTAATAACTCTGTTTTAGTGAAACATTTTCTCCTCGGCTTTAATGGAAAAATTAATTTTTTGGCCAAATGTGTGACGAAATTGAAGCAAAACTAACGATACGTTCAAAGAAAATGTTTGCAAATAATGACTTAATATCAGAGAAAAGTTGTCCCGAAAACGATGAAAATATATAATGATTTATATCACGAAAGCAAAGAATATTTTTTGGCTAAAAATAATAATTTGATTGAAATTATAAAATGAATTCCAATTAAAATAACTGAAAATAATTGCTCTCGTCTTTAATGGCAGAGCATTATTGCTAAAAATACAGCACTTGATGTCTGTTTTGGCATTCAATTCATTAGAGGCTTGAAAATATTCATCCATATTATAGCCAAGTGTTTAACACATTTTTTCCAGTGCCGCTCAAATGGTACTGGCATTGAGAGGGGGCCAGTAATAGAGCAGATATGTTGTGGTTGAAGAAAATTGCATTCATTTAATGATGACTATTAGAGCCGACTTCTCAAAGTCATCACTCATTTTGTTAGGACATGAAAATTAAAGAATTTCTTCTCTCGTTATTCAATAGAGAGATATATAGCTGTCGAAGACTTTGGGGGCGGAATTCGGTTTCCCTCCCAATGAAAGCAAAAAAGTGGAGCAAAACATTAGAAAAATTACTTTTAATATAAATCTTATTCCTTATACACTGAGCTATGATTTGAATCCATAGAGAAATAGGTATCAAATCCTGTACCAAATAGACATCACTGGCTAAGAAGCGAGTGATTTATTACTTGAAAGACTTTTCAACTGTTCAGCCGTTAAATCACAATATTATTCAATGAATGACACGATTTTTTTTCGGGGAAACAAACAACAAAATAAAGAGTAGAAAATTAATTCACCAGAGATTTGATTTTCAATTCTCTATTAGACTATTAGTTAACAAAATGAGTTTATTATACTTAAGAGGAGAATATATTTTTCATTTTCAGCAAAAACACCTGAGTTTCTGAGTTAATGAATAGTTTATTGAAGAAAATATCAAAAACTGTTGTCTTGAAAATCCATTAACTATTTTAACGGCATTTTTTTTCTAAAACAAGAATTTTGAAATGAGAAAGAAGTTATTTAGAAACTATTTTCATTCTTTCCATTAAGGGTTTTAGTCTTAATTCCTGTAATTATGTAAATTTCCGAAAGTTCTCTCAGCTCTCACTTTCTCTTTTCGTTACTAAAAAAGAATTTATTAAAATTGATAAGGCATTTTTGTACAAGTACATAATTAATAAGTGAATTGTTTAATGAAACCCAAAACATGAATGAAGAAAATAATAGTCTTGACTTTTAA
The DNA here is from genome assembly GCA_034695525.1 of Euzetes globulus. NCBI lineage: Eukaryota > Metazoa > Arthropoda > Arachnida > Sarcoptiformes > Euzetidae > Euzetes > Euzetes globulus. The sequence continues at coordinate 25,334 of JAQIWP010000347.1, forward strand.
ACTAATTAAGAAGAATCAATTTAACTAAATTAAATCGCTTAATAATTATATGATATTGTTCAATTTTACTTACATTTTAATAACTCATATCAGATATTAGTTATATTTGAAAAATATGCGAAACAATGGGTTCATTAAAATTAATAGATGATGTAGAATGTGAAAAGTAAGTTCAATGTAAGTTCAGAAATATTGTAACAAGAAAGCATTTCACAATCAATACTGTTCGAGTAGATTTTATGTTCCTCTTTTAATTTGTAATTCTGTGCACTTATTTAAGTCATAATTTTGTGACTAATTAGTTAATAATTATTTGTTTGAATAAATGATATTAATATTGACTAAATTTGGCAGGGCAAATCGTTAATTAAAATTAAGGCTAGTTTTAGCCTCATATTGTGGTTAGCAAAAGTTGTGCCAAGTGTACACTGATTTACATAATAATGACGCCTTTTTACAATAAGTTCCACAATGAATAATAGTGTCCAAGTATATTATTTAGGGACAGTTATGATTTTAGGCCAAATTATTTGGCTGAGCGCCCATTCCTATGATACAGAAACAGATTTTTTATTATGAAATTTATTGTTTGTTTTCTGAAAACACAAAAAAGTGATAAAATATAATGAATTGTCTCGGAGTTAATCGACTGAACACTAATTCTAAGTTTTGTTGACAGAAATATTGTCAACAAATCGTAAATAATATTTAAGTTGATATTTTAAAGCCGTTTTTATCGATCGATGAATTGCAAGTTTAATAACACGAAAAAAAGTTAAGCGAAAAATAAGTAAAAATTGAAAATAAAAATTTTTGTCTGACAGTAAAGTGTTGACACAATTTAGTATAGGATTTGATTGACTGAACACTTATTTATACTTAAATATAATGAAATATTTAAAAAAAATAGAGGAAGAGTTGGAATGTGAATCTAATTCACTAAAAAGATAGGACTTCCCCAATATTTTAGCGGATAATCTGTTTAAAAAAATTGTTATCAAATTTGAAAATAACAGCAATTGTTTGACCGCAGAGTTTGATGTTTTGATAACAATTGCGTTATTTTTTGTCGTTGTCTTTCAATTGTATTTGTTATCATTTGGTCTATTCTTGTGGTCGATTGCGTGTAACCATCCGTAACCCGACAGCATAGGGTTTCGGCTGACTGTCCACTAGCTTTGACTCATTGAAGCGCTCGCACACGACATCCGAAACAATCATTCTGTGCTGCAATTTTGTTGTTGTCATCGATTATATCTTTTCGTATAATATCATAGCTTTAATGCAATCAAAGTTTAAATCAATAAATCAAATGATAAACAATTTCTACGGCAATTCTATTTGTTATTAACCAGTGCTTTGACTTTCATTTCTGGTTTGAAAATACCCATACCAGTTGGCTATTCCCACAGACCTCTGACCTCACTCTTCAATCATTTTCATAACAATTCTTCATTTTATTTATAGTATTAATTGACTTTCAAAGTCATATTTACCGATTCTCAGGCGAGAGAGAGAGAGAGAGAGAGAGAGAGAGAGAGAGCACTTGTCTTCTAAGAAAAATTTTGAATTTTACCTTTTTTAATATTAGTTTCCGTCTCTTTTAACTGTTTTCACACGACATAGCATTTAGAAGAATAATTAGTCAGCAGTTTATGTCATATAATATGTACTTAAGTGTTGATTCAATTAATTATAAATAAAATTGATTACAATTTTTTTTATTTCTCTTCGTCTGAAATCATTTTTATCTCAATTAAACACAACTTTCAGATTAACAGTAATTGTCACTACATATCAGAAAATGAAAAAAAGACCATTAAATGTCTGAACACTGGGAAATGGATTTTCCTGACCATTAAAGACAATATTTAGATAAATATTTTAAAATTAGAAATTATAAATGATTTTAAAAACAAAAGATGAAATATCAAGAGATTATACTTAAGTGAGATTTCAAAAGCTAGAGGATAAGTTTGGAATTATTTGCTGGAAAAAAATACGACAAATTCTGTGGAAAATACTTCGCACAGAAAAGCTATTCAGTATTCAGTTCATTAAAATAAACCATTAGTGTTAACCAGTGGCTAAGAAGAAGCCGTACCTAATGATTATGTTCATTTTGTAAGCCATCAAATCTGCCTTTTCTTAAACTTTTCATTTTTATTTCTCCATTTGCTGTCTGTCATTAAAATAAAGTTCTCATTTGAATTTAACAAGAGCTTAACAACACTTGCCTTTCACTTTTTTGGGCTGAAAAGTGCAATAAATTTTCGTTTTAAGATTAAATTTCAAGAATTCAATCCAATATTCATTTACTGAAGAATAGGATGTATTTGAAAAACTAGATTGAATTTGAATTTTTAAATGAATAAGACTTTTAAAATGAACAATAAAAATCAATTATTTCACGGATAAATTTAATGTATTGAATGTTCTTGTGAACTAATTTCGCCCCAAATCCCCAAATTTATGGTTATTATCAATTTTTATAAAAAAGGTTTTGATTTATTTATTTATCTTTTCTAAAGTGAATTATCGACAGAAATGCCAACTAATGACAGTCTAACTATAAGTGTTTTTAATGACTTGTATGGGCTGACCACCAGTTCCTCTGGAATAGATATCTGTAAAGCAAGAATCGACTTTTTATTTCTCTAATTTTAGTTTTGTTTTATTATCATTACTTTTAGTGTGATTTTCGTGACTTTCATTTGTGTTAAAAGATTAGCAAAACTTTTTTTATTTCTCTTCATTTTCTTTATTTACTATTCGGGAGAAAAGTTTGTTTTGCGGTCAAAACTTTGTACACAAAGTTGTGTGTGTGTGTGTGTGTGTGTGTGT